>JARYGA010037535.1:0-84015 GCA_030545235.1 Helianthus tuberosus
ACAAGTAAGCTTTGCTGAAAAAAGCTGCAAACTTCAGTTCCGAAACTTTAGTCTTAACTTCGTTTAGTTAGAAAAAACTTAGAACAGCGGTAGCAGGGCGAAAGGTGTAACAACCCGACTTTTTGGAAGTCAAAGGAAGAAAAGATTGCTAATCAGATATGTCTTTTCTTGCTTAATTATTACTTGTACTCTCGAACTCGATAATCAATGTATGTTGATCGATGTTAATTGTTTTACGATTTGTGATAATAGGAAGTAACAATGCGATAAAGTTAATTAAACGCTAATTCTACGTAACGCTAATCTCATCGCTATCGCATCGCAACTCAAAACACAGGTTATGGATATTGTTATACGTGTGTGCGCCATTTATGTGTTACTTGTGGGTTCTTATATTTATGTTTAAAGGTGTTATTCGAAAACGCAATCGCAACTCTATCACATCGCAATCTCATCGCAAATCGAGACGTGAACTTACTTACTTGTATGTTGTTAGGTGTTAGTTATATTATTTGTGTAACTATTGTTTAATACTATCGCATCGCTGACGGGCTACACATTCGAACCCATCGCAACGCTCAACGCACGAAACGGAAATCGGAAACTAACCCGCAACGCGCCATCCGATCGGAAGACCTTCCGATCGAAAGGCCCTCCGACCCAGATGACACACCGCCTCACCTTCTCTCTCTCTGCCTATAAATAGCACCTCTCACATCAACTGTTCATTGTTGTGACAGCTCCCTTCGACCCTTCGACTTCTCAAGCTATTTTCTCTCGATTCCTCGCGATTCTTGTAAGTTCTCACTTTAAATCTTGTACTTTCTTGATCTACACACACTTCTTCACCATTTTCATCAACAAATCTTGAGTTTTCACCATGAAATCCATCTGATTTGGGCTGTTCTAAGTGAAGTCATCATGACGTTCATATGAACACTGAAGTGTGACCTCATTCCACCAAGAACAACTCTGATCTAAAGGATTTCTACAATGTTTAAACACTGATTCCACCTAAATCTAAACATGTTTCTTGTGTTTCAAACTTTTCTTCAACTTTCTTAACTTTTCAGTCAAAACCGTTAGAATCTGGACTTGTTCGGGTTCTCTACTCATTTTCTAGTGAAAACCCGGGCTGAGAATAGATTCCTAACGAAGAGACGACCGATTCACGGGTTGAACACGAAACACCGTCATGAACAGCTGGTTCGGGTCGAATGGGGTGATTCCCTTCCGATCAGAAGAGTTGGGCTTGATGAGATTTCCATTGTTTAACACGTAATCATACCGTCTCGGTCAAACCGCAAACTTTTCAACTTAACGTGTTTTTGAACAAAGTGTTATTTCAATCGAAAGGTCATCCGATCGGAAGGCCCTCCGATCGAATGACCGTTCGATCAGGTGACATATGTTTCAACACTTAATTAATTTTACAAAACTTCTATTTCAATCGAAAGGCCATTCGATCGGAAGGTCATCCGACCGGATGACCATCCACTCGAATGACTTGAATCACACTACAATAAAAACTTCAAAAGTTTAATCATACACAAACACATCCTTCCCAAACGAAAGACCCCCCAACCGATCATCCTACCGGATGACCATCCGATCGAACCACCATTTGATCCAACCTCTCATCGGCACGTTGTTTAACGCACCGTTCAACGCTTACACTATCGTTCTTTGATCAAGCTAATCTCTCCAGCGCTCCCTTCAATCCAAGATCGGTGTTTATTTACTAAGCACTATCTGTGAGTATATTCGAACCCTTTTTTGATTAACGCACTTTTGGGTGTTACATACGTTACTTATATCAAATCACATCAACACACAACACAAATACTTTTTAACGCTAACCGCTCTCGCATGTTATACGTGACTCGATGAATGCTTGTATGTTATGCAACGATAGTACTATAGTTTGGACTCAGCACCTGTTTATTCAGGGGTTGTTAAGGATATTACTTCACGTGTTCCCGGTGATGAACATGTGTTGTGCACTCTACAACTCGCAGTCATTGGTATTGATAGGATCTTTGTCGATAACTTACGTGCTTCACTTTTAACGTACTACATGCTGGTTATGCGTAAATTGCTTTCGCTACTATTATGTTATTAAACTTGTATGCTTGTCACACCCCAACCAATGGCGGAAACATCGCCGCATGGCACTGAGTGAAACAGATTGTCCAGAAGTTTCCATAACAATTATCATTACCAATTAATTTAAAATAATATGTCCCATACCATGTCTCAAAAGGTAAACAAATTATTACAGACAAAATCTAGGCAAATAGTTCTATTCTGACAACTCAGATTTTCAAGTAGAGCAATTGTTTATCTGCTTCTAGAGACCCTTGATTTAATTTGTACAGACAACTATTTGTTGGCCTCTAGAGCCTTATTCTAGCCTCGACTTCCTAGCAGGTGTGCATCCTAAGCACCTGTCACATACGTTAAAATAAAGTCAATACATATATTGTAAAGGTGAGCATACAAGTTTGATATTAGCATATAGAGTTCGAATTCGTTTACGCATAACCAGCACGTACACATAGTGAAATGAGGCATGTTAGTTGTCGACATAGATCCATCGATACCAATGACTGCGGGTTGACTGCCAGAGGCAGTTCGCAATACATGATTACCACCGTAATCCATGCAAGTAATTGTCCTTAACAACCCCTGCGAACAGGTGTGAGTCCAAACTATAGTACTATCGTTGCTAAGGCAGGTAGACAGCATTCCATGTATAAACATAACAAACAATCATTCATAAGCCACGTATAACATGCATTAACGGTTAGTGTTCAAATAGTATTGAGTAGTGTGTTTGTTGTGATTTGAATATTCGTAACGTGTGTAACACCCAAAAGTGCGTAAAGCAAAAAGGGATCGAGTATACTCATAGCGATGATGGATTGAAGGGAGCGCTTAGAGATTAAGATTAGCCTGAATAAATTGGTAGCATAACGATAAGTGACGCGCAAAACGATGTAAGGTGTAAGCGGCTCGGACGGTAGCTCGGTCGGATTGGTAATCCGATCGGACGGTCCGGTCGTGCGGATGACAATCCGTTCGGATGGTCATCCGGTCGGATAGGTTGTCCGGTCGGATGACTATTCGAGTGGATTGTTTCTTCCTTTGATGTGTTTGTGTATGATGGCTTGTCCTTTGAAGTTTTCGTTGTAGCATTTTGAAAACATTGAAATATCTCTACCTTTCAAGTCGGTCGATCGGACGGCTTAGTCGTAAGGATGACAATCCGTTCGGATGGTCATCCGTGTTGGTGCATGTCGTCTTCGTCTTATATCGAGTCTTGTTAGAATTGTTTCTTTCAAAGGGTTTAGTTTGAAGGGTTTAGTTTGAAGGGTTTAGTTTGAAGAGTGTCATGTCACCTTCAAACGGGAGGGTCTTGTCCTATAAATAGGCTTCAAACTTTCACCATTTGTAACTTTCCGGTTTGTACAACGAAGTGCTGCCGAAGTGTTGTCAGGTTGTAAAACATTGTGAAATCAATTATACAACAGTTTTAAGCGTGAATCTTGCTGAATTGAACTCTACACGTCTGTTTCCGCCTTTCGTTTAGAGATAAACTCTTCTGATCGACTCGTTCGGGTCTGAAAACGATCCTACAAGTGGTATCAGAGCTCAGGAGGAAGAGTTCTTGCCTTATTCAGCTTGGAAATCTGATTTCTACTCCTTCTTTCACAAAATTAAAAATTTTTACGGTTAAAATCGGCTCAAATTTTCACACTATGTTCGGATTTGACAATTAACAAAGCCTTAAAAGTTTCAGTCTAAAATTCGATCTAAAACTGATAGAAAACTGCCTGACCGTTTGAAAGTGTTCGATAAATTGCTGATGTCATAGGTCATTCCAGTTTGAATCAGCACCCTACCGTTTGAACCTGACCTGACAGTTTGAAATATGCACCTTACAGTTTGAAACTGGTCTGACCGTTTGAAAGTTACACCCTACAGTTTGAAGCTGACATGACAGTTTGAAACACAACTACCGTTTGAAAGTTCATCATTTTCTGTGATTCATCTAACAAAGTGTCATTACATCGGGAATAAAAGATCATGTGGTTTATGTCGGTTTGTATGTGTTGTTGCCAGCTTTAGTGAATCATTAATCGAGGATATCAGTCGGTCACATGTTGTTTTTGTTCAAGGTGTGCATGTGATCTGAATTAATAGGTGTCAGCACACTAAGAGTTGTCGGCTTGGTGGTTATTTGAGGTCCAATAGGGTAATTTTGTGATACAAAGTTGTTGGTCATATTCAAAAATCGAAATAGGTTGCATGAGAGAGTTGTTGGCCACTTGTTTGATAAGTCTTGTATGTAATTCAAGGTAAAGATGTCGGATTCACAATATTAAAATCAAAGTGTTTTGAAAGTTGCTGAACGGTCCAATCAGTGAGTGTTAAGGAAGCCAAATCATATTCTTTGGATATTTGAGATTGTCGGACGTTATAAAAAAATTAAAACATTAAATCATTAACCGGCCCATGTTGTTTCATATTGTTTGCGGCCCAATGCATGTTTGATTATGTTGGCCAAATTAAATCAGTGGATATAAATTGTTGTCGTCTGCTGTTGCAAAAGTGCTTTGATTTTCATGAGATTGTTTGAGTTAGTTTGAGTTCACATGAATTGAATTTTCATTCAGGTTTGATAATTGATCAGTTCACACAAAGTGAATTTTGTTTCACACAGTTTGAATTTGATTCCAGTTCACAAGAGGTGGTTCAGTCTGTTTGAATTCGATTTCGTTCCAGGTCGTGTGGTTTTGCCAAGACATTGAAAAGGTCGTTCGAATTTGATCCGGGTCATAGTTGTCCGCACAGTGTGTCAATTTTCAGTCCGCACATAATATTCACCAGTTCGAGTACTAGTCTTATTCTGTTAATTGATAAGTGTTTAAACTGATTGTGTTTTTTTTGTCTGTTTGTCAGGTATTTCACGAGGTGAACCAGTTCGTTTGAAAGCTAGTTTGAGAAATTCTTCGATATCGAATCATGAGTGAAGATTTTTACAACGCATTCGCAACATCTCCGACTACTCTGGGTGACATTGCTAAGAACATGAACATGGAGATCGAAACCGGAACAATGCAAAAACCACCGAAACTTATGGGAATTGAAGATCATCACGGATGGAAGAAACGGTTTGAGAATTGGGTTCAGGCGAATCATTTAAAAGCTTGGGAGAGCATCGAAACTGAATATGAGAGGCCAAAGAATTCAGCAGGAGTCGATAAATTCATTTCAGAATTCACGGAGCAAGAAAGAGAGAGTTACAAAGGAGAAAAGATGATGATCAATTTGTTACAACAAGCAGTTAAAGAGGATATATTTGTGTTGCTTCAACATAATGACAATGCTTACTCTATCTGGGAAGCTCTTGAAAAGAAATTCGAAGGAAGTACTGAGATGCTTCAGAGTAAAGCAGCATTGCTGAAAAAGGAGTTTGAACTATTTGCATGCATGCCTGGTGAAACAACAAAGACTCTTATTGAGAGATACTGTCATCTTGTACGCACCATGTCACAGTTGAAGATTACAAAAACTCTAGCAGAATGGGTTGAAAAGCTTGCTGACGCGTTACCGCAAAAGGAATGGGGTACATATCTGATGATATTGAAGAATTCCGGACAGTTTAGAAGGTTATCGATTGCACAGTTTATAGAGAAGTTGGAGGCACAGGATCTGGAGCAGCAGAAAATTGCTAGAATGAACAGTTCTACTCATCAACAAGATATTAAATTGTACTATAAAGGAAATGTTCAAACTGCTGAAGCAAGTCCAAAAATACAAACTGCATTTAGTGCTGGAAATCAATCTACACCAAGCAGTCAAGGATCAGTTAACACTAGTGGGTTCTCAACGGTGAATCCTCCAAGTGTTCAAAGTTCATCTGCTGGAAATGGTCCTCTAATTCAGTGCAATGTGGCTTTACATCTTCAAAATGGTCAAAATTATTCTGAAGAAGTTGTAAAGCATCATATGGGATTATTGGTCACTGCATTAGAGTCTTATGAAGGGTTGATTGCCGGAAGAATTGGTAATCCGATGCTCACAAAGGAAGATTATGACCAAATCGATGCAGAGGAGCTGGAACTGATGGATATTAAATGGGCTTTAGCTAGTGTTTTGAGGAGAGCAGAAAAATTTAGATTAGTTACAGGAAGAAATGATTTCTTGGATGCAAACCTTTCTAATTTAGGATTTGATAAATCTAAAGTTGTCTGTTTTCGTTGCAGGGAGAAAGGCCACTTTAAAAGAGAATGCAAGAAATCAGGAGCCGAGAGGAGCAAAGGAGTCATCCGGGAAAGATGATTATTATAGGAAAACCATTTATCAGCAAATCACTAATCAACCGCATCAACAAAAAGAAGCTCAAACGGCACATGGAAGAATGATCGAGGATGCAAACAGGAAAGCTTTTTATGGCATCATTGATCAAGATGACAAGAAAGTGGCTGAAGGGTTTAGCTGGGACAAGTACATTCCAGCTGATCCAAATGTTAAAGCTTTTATTGCTCAGATTGTGCAAAAGCCAGAGTTGATGAAGGAGTGGATGGATGTGATGTCGGATAATGAGGAGAGTCAAGATGGAAAATCTGTTTCTTCTGATAGCAGTGATGATGATGAAGAAGTTGAACAGATAAACATTGGAAAATCTCATTTATCTTCTGACAGTTTTGAATTTTATTTTGCAGAAAAATTGAAGAAACTGAAAGAAAGGAAAGCTGCAAAAGATTTAAAAGAAGTCAAAGTGATTGAGAAGATTGTGGAAGTTGAAAAGATAGTTGAAGTTGAGAAGATTGTTGAAATCACAAAATCCTGTCTTACATGTTTAGAGTCTTGTAAACAATGTATAGAGAAAGATGAGAGGTTTAGTGAGTTAGAAAAGTTGAAAGAAAAGTTGTTGTTTGATGTAAAAAATTTGAAACAGTCATATGATGTATTGAACAGAACTGTGAATAGTCTGGAAAAGACTAACTCTGAAAGAGAGAAAGCTTTGAAGATGTTGAATGCTACCATGATGACAAAGCAGAAAGAGATCAACTTGTACATAGAAGAATGTGCAAAGTGGAAGAAAGAGTTGGATAGTGAAGCAACTGAGAATGAAAGAATCAGAAGATTGCTGCAAAGTTACAAATGTTGTGACTACATAATTGATAGAATTTATCTAACAGTTGAAGGATTTGAAGCGTTTAAAGGTGAAGAAACAAAGCCAAAGAAGAAAAAGGATACTGGTAAGAAACAGGGTGTCTGTTATAATAAGTGTCCGCCTCCAATTTGGGAAGGATATTCGTCTAGAAAACCAAATGAGGAGCAAGTAAAAAAGGCAGTCAATATAAAGTTGGAGTCCGAGATAACCGATGTTTTACCGGATAATATTGACATCACGTTCACAGCGTCTGACATAGATCATGAGTCCGAACTGATAAAACGAGTGGTCGATCAGGTGTTGGATAAGGATGAGGAGTCAGAGTCAAAGTCCGAGTCCGAAAGTTCATGTCAGTCAGTCAGAAGTTCGAGTTCGTCGAAAAAGAGTTCAAAATCATCGGGAAAACGGGTGTATAGTAAAGAATTTTTGTTGTCAAAATCTAATTTGAATGATGAAACATTTGAAGTTGCATATACTTTGAATGATTCTGATAAATTATATTTTGATAAAGAATTTCCAATAAGAAGTGTTCGTTTTGACATGATCAAAAAGGTTTTCAGAATGACAGAAATTAATATTTCTGAAATAAAAGATTTAAATCTTACTGGAAAACCTAAAAAATACACTTCAAGAGTTCAACAGCGTTTAAACAAGAAAATGGGTTACAATTATGGTTCCGAATTTCGAAAGAAACCAAACCATAATAGTAAGTTCAAAAAGAAAGGTCTTGGTTTTATTCCACCTGAAAACTATAAAAATGAAAAATATGTTCGAGATTATAAATAAAAAATGACATATGTTGCAGGAACTAGCCATGAAGAAGAAGCAAAGAACTCATTCTCGAAACAGTCAAAGCAGGAGTTTCTTGCTGAAAAGATGAAGAATGGAGCTTATCAAAGGAAAGAAACCAGAACCTGTTTCCGATGCAATGAAGTTGGTCACATTGCATGGAACTGTCCGAAAGCGACAAACACAAAACAGGGAGTTTCTGGAAAACTGAAAGAAGTTGTTGTTGATAAAATCGAACCACAAACTGGAAAATTTAAAGTTTTCAAAAATTCTACATTTGAAGTTGGTGAATGTTCGAAAAGATTTTACAAGCGAAGTGTGAAACTTGACAACCAAAAATGGGTTGTTAAGAAATCAGAAGTAAAATCTAGTGATGAATCTGCTTCCACAAAATCAGAGGAGCCACAGTTTGATGAGAGTGATGAAAACTCAGTTCCTTCAATGGATGATGAGAACTTTCCACCATTGAGGACTGAAAATTTTAAAAAGAAAACTGGAAAGTCTGAAATCTCAAATCAGGGTTATTCTGAGAAGGATAACTTTGATGTTGAGAAAGCGTTTAATGGGAAAGTTAAGAAGATTTTCGAAAAAATGGTTGATGGAAAGGTGAAAGGGGTAAAGGAGTTTTATGCTAAAAAGAAAGCAACTTACACTCCAACTGCTTCTGAATTGAAATCACCCAAGGCTGGTCAGGCTTGGGTGGACATTTTCTGTGCTTGAAAAACCTGACTTACCGGAGATCCCAAGTTTGTAATCGTGGATCAGGAATCGGCATTTTTCTTAAAAATTGATTGTGTAAATGAATCTTAAAGTTTGTTAAATTTTACAGATTATGAATTGCTGGAGCTTCCAGGTTGGTAAGTGTGAAGCAGGAATCGGCATTTTGATTGGTAAAATGGTTTGTGTAGATGATTTATTCCTACATGAGATTAAATGTTTTGGATATACTTACAAGTGGTAAGAGGTTGATTCTGACAAAGTGATTACTCAAGGTCATTAGTTTGAACTTGATGTAATCCACATACAAGTGATTGAATGGACAATATGATGAACCAAACCCCTAACCTACAAGTGGTAAAATTAACAAAACTTATTTTCCGGAAAAATCATTTTGGTTAAAACAAACTTAAGTGTTTTGAAATCATAATGAGAAAATAGTTTTGTGAAAGGGGGAGTTCTGATTGTTTATGCCAAGTGGATGGCGATTTGAAGCGATTTGATATCATTTGTCAATTTACTTGTATAGTTTGTTTTCAAATTTCCTTTAATGTGTGATGTGTGTAAAATGCAACATATAAATTACATCAAATGAGGCATAAAACTAACCCTTTTTTAGTACTAATATTGGAAAAAGAGTGTTTTTGTCTTCCTTTTGTATTTTCAGGATTAAATGAGCTCAAAAACGCAAAAGAAGCAAAAAGACAGCTAAATCCAACATAAATACAAGAAAAGGAACATTAGTGGATTGCCCGAACCCTCAACGGCACCTTCCAAAGCAAAATAAAGAAAACAGAAGGCTGAACACGCCCCGTGCTCAGCCAGCACGGGCCGTGCCCAAGAAGCAGCAGAAAAGACAAACCTATAGAAGCTTCTATTGCCCACCACGGGCCGTGCTCAGCGGACACGGGGGCGTGCCGAAAGTACTGCAGGCGCATTAATTGTAATTGCGAATTACAATTAATGAAGAGAGAGAGTGTCAGACGGGCACGGGGCCGTGCCCAGCGAACACGGGGCCGTGCCCAGGCTTCTGTTCAGCCTATAAATAGGAGTGCTTGGATTCATTTCATCTCATCCCTTGGCACACCACCTCTCTCACACTTCATCCACCACCCACCACCATCACAACACCATCATCCATTGTCCATCATAGAGTGTGTGAGTCGTCTCGGGATCCAAGATTGATCGTAAGAGTTCTTGACAATCAAGGCCATGTTTACCTAAGTCTCTTACATCACTTGGTGAAGACAAAGTGTCTAGTATAATACTTTTTATTTCTAATCTTTTGCACTTTTTATTTGGTTTTGTATTAATGACTTTAATAACTAGTTACTTATGTTGAAGGTGATCTTTCCTTATCGTTTGTCCGTGGTGTCTTGGCATTATTTTACTGTCTATATAAAATAAAGGATTTTCACCATTCATATCTCCACGGTCTATATGGAGGTATGTTGGCTACCTGGTAGGGGGTTAAGGGAACGGTTTGGTAAAGGTCTTGCCATTGTTCAGCGTTTAGAGGTCCTGCAATGGACCTGGGTCAAATTTAGTAGGACCTCCTTCAATACTTCACGGTATTGGATGGCGGGGGTCCAAACTCTTTGATCCCCTCATAAGTTAACTACTATTAATACTATAACCCGGCTATTTAGGACTGTATCCCTGCTGACTCAGACTACTTAGTCAAGGGTAACGTCACCGCCAAAAGCGGGGCCTACCACAATACTGCATTAATAACTTAATTCATTATCTTCCAATAATCCACCCCTTTAGGATTGTATCCCTGCTGACTCAAACTACTAGGGTGAGGGTAACGTCACCTTCAAAAGAGGGGCCTACTACAATAACTAAGATAATCTCTTAATTATGTGCAAAAGTGCGGAAATAATCAAAGGTTATACTAGATACGAGTCGAAACCAAGTGATTCATCTTGTCTATCTGTTTTTATTTTATTTTTATTTTCAGCATTTTAGTTAGTTTTTATTTTTCTTAGTTTAAAACATTTTTCTAAACTTTTATTTTGGTTAGACGTTGAGGATAAACCGGTACTAAAAGCTCTTGTGTCCTTGGACGACCTCGGTATCTTACCAACGCTATACTACACTCAACGATGGGTGCACTTGCCCATATGTGTGTTTAGTGTTAGTGAAATATCGTGTTTTATAAATTTAAAACTTGGCTAAAATAAGTGTTAAAAAGGGCTTAAAATATACACCTAAAATATACGACACTTCACGCACATCAAGTTTTTGGCGCCGCTGCCGGGGACACAAGGATTTTAAGAAAGCTTAAAATCGACGGCCTAATCAGTTTTTTTAAAACGCGCGCACATTTTTCTGCATTTAGTTTAGTTTTGCATTTACAGTATCCTGTACACGGGGCCGTGTTCACTGAACACGGGGCCGTGCTGCAGATTTTTCATAAACGCCCAGTAACAGTAGCTTGAACACGGGCCGTGCTCACTGAACACGCCCCGTGCTCAACTAGATCAGTCAATTTAATTAAAACGCCCAGATACAGATTCTGAACACGGGGCTGTGTCCACTCAACACGGGGCCGTGTCCAGCCTCTGTTTCCGTTTTTATTTTTGTTTTCTGATCTCGAGACTCGGTTGTGGTCTGCTGAGTGATTCTTATGGATCAATACTCAGGAGGTTACAACTACACCTATGATGAGGATGATTATAGGGGTAATTATTGCACAAATTGTCGTACTACACGTTCAATTCAAGATAATCACTCGTACCAACCATCCAATTCATACACTTACTATGAGGGGCCCAGGTACGAACCATCAACTTCATACACATCCTACGAAGACCAAAGGTATGAACCTCCTCCCTCATACTCATATTTTGATGAACCAAGGTATGAGCCTTCTTACTCATACTTTGAGGAACCAAGGTATGAGCCACCACCTTCATATGCTTATTATGAGGAACCTTGGCGTGAACAACCTACCTCATATGAGTATTATGAAGAACAAAATTACGAACCTTATCCATCATATGCTTACAATGAAGGGCAATGGTGTGAACCATCAACTTCATATGGGTATTATGAGGAACAAAGGGTCGAACAACCGGATTCAAGCTTAGAAAATAATGAATCTTTTTCTATAACCGAAGTGACCGATAGGATATTAGAACACATTAGAGTTATCGATCGGTGTATAAAAGAAGCTCGCGCAAGGGAAGAGGAGTCCCGCGCAAGAGAAGAATTAAAAAAGGAAGAGATAACTAAAAATGAAAAAATGGAAGAACAAATAAGTGAAAAACCGACACATGAGTTAAACAACGAAAAAGGTGAGTCCAACAACGTTAAAATCCAAGAAGAGTCTAATTTTGAAGAAATTCATCTCTTATCACCTTCTTTCGAAAATCATTGTTTAGTACCCACTCATGCGAAGTTTCTAAAAGAGTTAAACACTAACACTAAAATTGACGAAACAGTAAGTGTTAAGTTAACTAATGATCAAACTTCACTAATAAAAGAAGACCCTTTTGAAATTAACATCACACCGGTTCCATGTTTCTTTCAAAATTCGTTTATTAGTAATGTCACAATCGATAAAGATCTTTGTGTTAACATAATGCCTAATTACCTTTTCGAAAAATTAAGTATTAGTGATTTTTCTCCACTTCAAATACCCATTTTTCTATCCAATCGGAAAGTAATAAAATCAATCGGTATAGTTGAAGATGTCTTGGTTCAAACAAATCAAATGGTAATTCCAACCGACTTTGTCATCCTCGATGACGCTCCTCTAGTGTTGGGGCGACCATTTGTAAAAACTTACGAAGCTTTGAAAAACCGGAAGTTCAATAATCTACCTCTTCAATTAGGGGCATTTAAAAGAAGTGTCGATCTCGAACGATCAATGAAATATCCATTCGGCAATAATGACCCCCTAATTGAAGATGAAGATGAGCCACCCGATACAAGTGAAGAGACTGACCACTTTGTTGAAGAAGAGGTCACCATAGAACAAACTTTTAAAGTTCTTGATC
Organism: Helianthus tuberosus; assembly: GCA_030545235.1. Classification (NCBI taxonomy): domain Eukaryota; kingdom Viridiplantae; phylum Streptophyta; class Magnoliopsida; order Asterales; family Asteraceae; genus Helianthus; species Helianthus tuberosus. Next base: position 12,700 of record JARYGA010037535.1, read on the forward strand.
GAGACGAGCAACCAAATAAGGAGTCTCCTAAAGACCCACCACTTGAGCTCAAAGAACTTCCAAAAGGTTTGGAATATGCTTTTCTAGACAAAGATGGTAAATTACCTGTAATTATTTCGTCTAAATTAGATAACCTAGAAAAAGAAAAACTAGTTAGTCTTTTGAAAAAACACAAAAATGCAATAGCTTGGAAACTTGTTGACATAAAAGGAATTAGTCCTTCTATGTGTACACACAAAATTTTGATGAATGATGACTACAAATCTGTCATACAACCACAACGTCGAGTAAATCCAAATGTTCAAGAAGTGGTTAAAAATGAAGTCATCAAATTACTTGACGCAGGACTTATCTATCCTATTTCCGATAGTCCTTGGGTAAGTCCTGTCCAAGTAGTTCCAAAGAAAGGAGGTATGACGGTAATTACTAACGAAAAAAATGAATTAATACCAACAAGAACCGTCACAGGATGGAGAGTATGTATAGATTATAGACGATTAAATGAAGCAACAAGAAAGGATCATTTTCCTTTACCCTTCATTGATCAGATGTTAGAAAGATTATCCGGTCATAAATTTTACTGTTTCTTGGATGGTTTTTCAGGTTACTTTCAAATCCCGATAGCACCCGAAGACCAAGAAAAGACAACGTTCACATGTCCCTATGGAACTTTTGCCTATCGACGCATGCCGTTTGGTCTATGTAATGCCCCCGCAACATTCCAACGTTGCATGGTAGCCATTTTCCATGACATGATAGAAAAGACAATGGAAGTCTTCATGGACGACTTTTCTATCTTTGGGGATTCATACGACCAATGCCTCGATAACCTTGAACGAATGCTATCCCGATGTGAGGAAACTAACCTCGCCCTTAATTGGGAAAAATGCCATTTCATGGTAACGGAGGGAATAGTACTCGGTCACAAGATCTCAAGCGAAGGAATGGAGGTGGATCGAGCCAAAATAGATACCATTTCTAGGTTACCTCCTCCATCCTCCGTAAGAGCTATTAGAAGTTTCCTAGGGCATGCCGGATTTTATAGGAGGTTTATCAAAGACTTTTCAAAAATCTCAAGACCTCTAACAAAGTTACTTAAAAAAGATGCTCCTTTCATCTTTGACAAGGATTGCAATCAAGCATTTCTAACCCTAAAGGAAATGTTAGTCAATGCACCTATCATGATAGCACCTGATTGGAAATTTCCTTTCGAAATCATGTGCGATGCTAGTGACTTTGCAGTTGGAGCTGTCTTGGGACAGAGAAAAGAAAAGCATTTCCACCCAATATATTATGCTAGTAAAACACTTAACGATGCACAAGAAAATTACACAACAACTGAAAAAGAGTTACTAGCTGTGGTATTTGTTTTTGATAAATTTCGCTCTTATCTTGTTCTTTCTAAAACTATAGTCTACACGGACCATGCAGCCATTCGATATCTCTTTAAGAAGCAAGACGCCAAACCACGTTTGATTAGGTGGATTCTACTCCTCCAAGAATTCGACATTGAAATCAAAGACAAAAGAGGAGCAGAAAACACCGCAGCAGATCATCTTTCGCGCTTAGAAGACCCAGCTTTGGAAGCAACCAGGGGCGAGCAAATCAACGAAAAATTCCCAACTGAATCCCTGGAAATGATGGAATTTAAGGAAGAACCATGGTACGCCGACTTGGCCAACTACTTAGCTAGTGGAATAGTCGCAAAAGGATGGCCACATCATCAAAGAAAAAAATTCTTTGCCAATGTGAAACACTATTTTTGGGAAGATCCATATCTTTTCAAAATGTGTGCCGACCAACTCGTCAGACGATGCGTACATGGTGGTGAAGCCCGAAGAATTCTTCGCCATTGTCACGAAGGTCCATACGGAGGACATCATGGTGCTGCCAGTACCGCACGAAAGGTATTTGATTCAGGATTTTATTGGCCAACCATTTACAAAGATGCCCAAAATCTTGTAAAGACATGTGATGCTTGCCAAAGAACAGGTAATATTTCTTCCAAAAACGAAATGCCACAAAGTGGCATTCTTGTTTGTGAAATTTTTGATGTGTGGGGACTCGACTTTATGGGACCTTTTCCACCATCGAAAGGAAACAAATACATACTTGTGGCAGTAGATTACCTGTCTAAATGGGCCGAGGCCGAAGCACTTCCAACAAATGATGGAAGAGTGGTGGTAAGATTTCTGAAAAAATTATTCTCTCGTTTTGGCACACCCAAAGCTTTAATAAGTGATAGAGGTACCCATTTTTGTAATCATCAACTTGAAAATTTTTTAACAAGATATGGGGTCTATCACCGGGTCTCGACAGCTTATCACCCTCAAACAAACGGACAAGCCGAAGTGACCAATAGAGGGCTAAAACGGATACTTGAAAAAACCGTAGGGTTAAATAGAAAGGAATGGGCTGATAAATTAGATGATGCTTTATGGGCTTTTCGAACTGCTTATAAAACAACGATAGGTACAACCCCATATAAGCTAGTCTATGGAAAAAGTTGCCACTTGCCAGTAGAAATTGCACACAAAGCCTACTAGGCAATCAAAAATGTAAACTTAGATCTAGAATTTGCTGGTAAAAATCGATTTTGTCAAATAAATGAGTTAGACGAACTTAGGAATTATGCATACTCAAACTCTGAAATTTATAAGGAAAGAATGAAAGATTGGCATGACAAACATATTAAACCTAATGAATTTCGGGTAGGAGATTTAGTTCTTTTGTTTAATTCATGACTTCGATTGTTTCCTGGTAAATTAAAGTCTAGGTGGTCAGGACCTTTTTCCGTCACCCATATTTTTCCACACGGTGCAGTGGAAATTAAACCTCGAAATGGGTCACCATTTAAAGTCAATGGCCAACGGCTGAAACTCTATCAAAGATTTATTGAGGATGAGGAAGAAGAGATCTCGCTTCAAACCGTGGAAGAATAAAAACATCATGCCTGGTAAGTTACGAACGATGGAGGCGGCAAAATAAAGCGGTAAGTTTTCTAAACCATAGCTTATGGGAAAAAGGGGCACTCACACGCGCACTAAAAAAAAAAGAGCTCGGCACGAGGCCGTGTCCGCTGAACACGGGGCCGTGTTCGCGCTGCAGACGGGATAAAACCCCTTTTTCAAAACAGTTTCTTCATTCCACACGCCCCGTTTTCCCACAAGAGCTCTGGTTCCAGGCGATTTTTCGCGAAATTCCAACGTCTCTTACCGATCTAACAACGTCAAGGTATGATTCTGTCACTCGTAGTAGTTAGATTAGTCACTTGCATGTAGTTAAGACACCACAAATTTGGGGAAAAATCTAGGGTTCTTGATGTTCATTCGGATCGAACCTAAAATTTTTGCCTAAATCTGTTTGCATTTAGTTAGATTAGTGTTAAGGGAAGTAAATACACTTGTATTGTTCATAGATTCACCCGATTTCTTACAAAAACCCCAAACCCTTGTTCTTGAACCGAAAAAGATAAAATTGATAGGGTAAACGGGTTATTTTGGGAAAAACGGCACTCAGGGTTTCATTTTCGGGGGAAACCGCACCTATTGGTTAAAAAAATTTCAAGTTTTCGAAACCGGGTCGAAAAGATGGGATTTTTGAGTAACAGACCCCTGAACACGGGGCCGTGTCCGCTGGGCACGGGGTCGTGTCCTGCCCGCTGTTGGCAGTTTTGTCCGAAAATATATCTGTTTCATGCTAACTTTTGTTGTATTCTTGCAGATGGCCAGGAAGTTTACTAGATTCAACGCCAATGAGCTAGATGCAAGAGCTCGATACGAGCTTCTTCAAACAAGACCGGAGGAATACCCAAGGCAGGCGTGCACAGAACTATTAACCATGGTGAATCAAATTGACCGTTTCAACAACATTGTCACGGGACCGCTCAGAGTCGCGCTAACAACCCGACTCCGTTCCGTCCATGAATGCACCTTGGAATTTTACAGCACCTTTGCATTCACTTCAAGGTGTGAACCGTTCGATGAAGACGGGGTGTCATTCAGGTGTGGCGGAACAAGATATTCGATCTCCATGGCACAATTCGGGTCGATTATCGGGTTGTATGCGGAGGAGGATGCGGGAAACGAAGAGAATACAGGGGGGTTGAGAGAGATCGAAGACAACGAGCGCCAAGCCATGTGGGCTCAGATTGGGGAAGGGTTCTACAATCCGAGCAGCACTAAGAGTACCAAGCTGAGGGATCCGCTTTACAGATACATTCATAGGCTCCTCGGCTACTCTCTTAGCCAAAGGCATGACAGTGGTGGCGTCGTTGGGTTAAGAGATTTGCTTGTCCTCCATTGCATTCACAACCGTAGGCCGCTCGATGTTCCGTACCTTATGCTCCGAAACATGCATCACAACCGCCTTGCTAGTGCACCAACTCCTATTTTCTTCGGGGGATGGGTGCACCGTCTCTTCAGGCACTTCACCCACATTCCGAGGGCATTTGAGAGGAGCCCATGGTCGGGTACGGTGGACATTCACATATGCCGCTCGATGAACCTGGTTTATGAGGCAGAAGATGGGACGGTAACCTTTCAAATGATGCAAGGTCATGCATGGAACCCGCAAGAAGCACTTGTCCTCCCAGCACCGCAACATCATCAGTACCAATACCCACCCCACGGTGATCCGGGCCAATCATCCTCCTCGGGAGGGAGTTTTCCTAATTTTCAAAGTTTGCATGATTTGTTGCAGGAAAACCTCATGTGTACTCGGAACACCTATAACATGGCAAGCAACACCTACCACCGGGTCGGAGCTATCGAGAGAAACCTATCCGAGATACAAGACGATGTCGGATACATACGAGACCACATTGCACGCCATGGAGGGGATGACGATGATGATGATGATGCCATGGAGTAGGCGGGAGAAGAATAGGAGGAAGCGGTTGATTGGTGGCTCCCCAGGTTAACCCTTTGCAATCTTGAACAATTGATGGCCTGCGTGCCAAGTGTTAGACAATTTACTTTTCCTAACTTTTTTTTTTTGCATTTTATTTTTCTTACTTTATGCGTGGAACAATTAACTTTGGTAACGTAGGATGTTGGTATTGCTTGGTGTGGTATTAAGTGTTGGAACAGGTACAAACCAAGGCTTAAGGTGTTAAGCCTCAGCACCTATCAGGCTAGGATGGAAAACCCGGAGGAAGAAACCTGTTTTTCAGGCTTCCAGACTGTCCACACGGGGACGTGTCCAGCCAACACGCCCCCGTGCTCACCTCCCTGACCTGCTGTTTGGCTTCTGTTCGGCAGAATTTTGTCAGACACGTGGCCGTGTCCAGTGGACACGGGGCCGTGTCCACCTTCTGTAAGTTCTTGTTACTGGCACCTGAACACGGGGTCGTGCCCACTCTATACGGGGCCGTGTTCAGTGCCCAGTAACACAAATTTTTGCTTTTTAAACACTATTTTACACATCTAATCAACCTAAAAAATTATTTTTGGGACACATTGAGGACAATGTGTAATTTAAGTGTGGGGGGGATGCTAAAACCTTGAATTTTGCAAGTCCTAAATACAAGCCTTACACAAAACTCTATTGGAACCGCTAATCACCCCAAATTTTTTCAAAAATTTCATTTTTTTTTACTTGTCTAGGTTTAACTCGGGAAATTCAAGCTCTCAAAAAGGTTATATTTTTACAAATTTACAACCGATAGCGTAGTGATAAAAAGAACCAACATAAGAAAATTATGAAAAGGCATGACAAACTTATTTAAAATTTGATTATATATACTTGATCACATAAAAACCCATTCCCACAAAAGTGAGTTTTGAGCCTTTATTGAGCACTCAATTTCATATCATTTGACTAAATGCTCATTTTTCGTTTCTTGTGTGAATAGCCGCTTGGTTCTTACGACTCTAGAACTTGCCATGACAATACATTCCCGGTCCTTATCAACTTAAACCCGAGTAAGTACATGATGGAGGCATTAGGACTAACCCTTTTTCATTTCTACACCATTATTTTTCTTTTTTTTACCACCTACCCAAAAATCCCCCTAGTTAGCCCCTTTGAGCCTAAACCTTTTCGTTTCATCACCCAAAACAAAAACCCTTTCACCCACCAAAACCTTTTTCATTTTTAACCCCTAATTTTAGTAACAAGTTCGGTTCTTCGAAAAAAAAAAAAATAATGAAGCAAAAAGAAACAAACAAAGTAATCAAAAATTACTTTGTTTGAATAAAAGCTTCATCAAAAATAAAAAGTTGCAAAAATACGAAAACCGACACTTGTTACGTTTTTTTAGCCCTTTTTCTACTAACCACTAACCCAACCACCTACCTTTAACCCTAGCCAACCCTTAACCCACAAAGTCCTCTTGATATCTACAAAGGTATAAAAGTTAAAAAGGAGGAGGATTGATTTCTTGGCAAGCCTATGGTAGGAATAAGTTCCGTGCCGCTCTCGAGTGATTCACTAAAAATACACCTTCGGCCGAGTGTGAGTGATTTCCCCGCGAGGTATGTGAACTTGTATATAAATAGAATTTTAAAAAGGCATGTTATGCCCAAATAAGTAATTTCTTTTATGAACAGTTCTAAATAAATCATTACGAATAGGAGTGTAAATAAATAAAAATAAAAACCCCAAAAAGATCTTGGAAATCCCGACACTCTATGACAAGCCCAAAACCTTCTCTTCTACCTATTCCATTTGGGAGTGTAAGCCAAATATTAAAGAGTTTTGCTTGAGGACAAGCAAAAGTTCAAGTGTGGGGGTATTTGATGTGTGTAAAATGCAACATATAAATTACATCAAATGAGGCATAAAACTAACCCTTTTTAGTACTAATATTGGAAAAAGAGTGTTTTTGTCTTCCTTTTGTATTTTCAGGATTAAATGAGCTCAAAAACGCAAAAGAAGCAAAAAGACAGCTAAATCCAACATAAATACAAGAAAAGGAACATTAGTGGATTGCCCGAACCCTCAACGGCACCTTCCAAAGCAAAATAAAGAAAACAGAAGGATGAACACGCCCCGTGCTCAGCCAGCACGGGCCGTGCCCAAGAAGCAGCAGAAAAGACAAACCTATAGAAGCTTCTATTGCCCACCACGGGCCGTGCTCAGCGGACACGGGGGCGTGCCGAAAGTACTGCAGGCGCATTAATTGTAATTGCGAATTACAATTAATGAAGAGAGAGAGTGTCAGACGGGCACGGGGCCGTGCCCAGCGAACACGGGGCCGTGCCCAGGCTTCTGTTCAGCCTATAAATAGGAGTGCTTGGATTCATTTCATCTCATCCCTTGGCACACCACCTCTCTCACACTTCATCCACCACCCACCACCATCACAACACCATCATCCACCACCATCATCCATTGTCCATCATAGAGTGTGTGAGTCGTCTCGGGATCCAAGATTGATCGTAAGAGTTCTTGACAATCAAGGCCATGTTTGCCTAAGTCTCTTACATCACTTGGTGAAGACAAAGTGTCTAGTATAATACTTTTTATTTCTAATCTTTTGCACTTTTTATTTGGTTTTGTATTAATGACTTTAATAACTAGTTACTTATGTTGAAGGTGATCTTTCCTTATCGTTTGTCCGTGGTGTCTTGGCATTATTTTACTGTCTATATAAAATAAAGGATTTTCACCATTCATATCTCCACGGTCTATATGGAGGTATGTTGGCTACCTGGTAGGGGGTTAAGGGAACGGTTTGGTAAAGGTCTTGCCATTGTTCAGCGTTTAGAGGTCCTGCAATGGACCTGGGTCAAATTTAGTAGGACCTCCTTCAATACTTCACGGTATTGGATGGCGGGGGTCCAAACTCTTTGATCCCCTCATAAGTTAACTACTATTAATACTATAACCCGGCTATTTAGGACTGTATCCCTGCTGACTCAGACTACTTAGTCGAGGGTAACGTCACCGCCAAAAGCGGGGCCTACCACAATACTGCATTAATAACTTAATTCATTATCTTCCAATAATCCACCCCTTTAGGATTGTATCCCTGCTGACTCAAACTACTGGGGTGAGGGTAACGTCACCTTCAAAAGAGGGGCCTACTACAATAACTAAGATAATCTCTTAATTATGTGCAAAAGTGCGGAAATAATCAAAGGTTATACTAGATACGAGTCGGAACCAAGTGATTCATCTTGTCTATCTGTTTTTATTTTATTTTTATTTTCAGCATTTTAGTTAGTTTTTATTTTTCATAGTTTAAAACATTTTTCTAAACTTTTATTTTGGTTAGACGTTGAGGATAAACCGGTACTAAAAGCTCTTGTGTCCTTGGACGACCTCGGTATCTTACCAACGCTATACTACACTCAACGATGGGTGCACTTGCCCATATGTGTGTTTAGTGTTAGTGAAATATCGTGTTTTATAAATTTAAAACTTGGCTAAAATAAGTGTTAAAAAGGGCTTAAAATATACACCTAAAATATACGACACTTCACGCACATCAATGTGTTTGCTTTTTAGGGGGGGTAAAAATTTCAGAAAATCCAAAAACATTTGAAAATTTGAAAAAGACAAAAACATGATAAAATTCAAAAATGAGTTTTGTTGTATAAAAGAGGAAATGATAGTACATCAGTGGACTATCACGACATGCTAAAGAAATGTAAAGTTAAAAATGTGATAAACGGTGTCACTGATGATGTGCCAGTAGGTTTTTGCACATTTAGTAGATTGTGACGAGATATAAACCTAAATTTCAAACTTGCTTATATCGTGGGGAAACATCTCTCGAATATATGGGTAACCCCCGAAATCTCGTTTGAAAGATTCCTTTTTCTGATATACTAGGTCTTTATACTCAGTGATATCTGGGGTATTATTCCTGGACTTCTGCTGAATGGAAGTTCTGACCTAGTCCTCGAATAATACTTTCCGCAATGCTTGAAACATAGCATCACCCTCAGCATATATGATAAGACAATAAAATTGCTTAGCAATGTTGTTGTAAAAAAGATCCTCTAAAGGGGACACACCAAAAAGTTGAGTCATGATCTCTCTGCTGAACGGTAGTTCTGACCTGAGCTCTCATGATTCTTCATAATTTATTAACCTCTACAGATATCATTTGTGTCATAATTACCTGTAAGACTGAATATCGGGATCTGGATACGGGAGTATATTCTGAGGTGGGACACGCGATTGAGTTTAAGTATCTAAGACATTAATACGTATCTCGAAACAGTTGAACTTTGTGTGAAAATTTAAGTGGATCAGTATACTGACAATCTAAGTGAATTGTTTAGAACTTAAAATGATTAAAGCTTAACGGTGTTGGTGATTTGTCTCATAAACTGATATGATCCTCTTGCAAAAACTCTCAAAAATATTGTTTGTAAATATTTCTTTACAGCATTTCTTAATATCTCTAAATCCAAAAAGATTTTGTATGTGTTTTAGCTTAAACTTTTGAAAAAGTCAAAAAGATTTTCGACAACTGATGTTGGAGAGCTGATTTTCAAAATTCCGAGTGCTAAACATGACGAACAGGTTTGGGAAAGTTTTTGTTTGAAGATGTTTGACATGAAAATGATATTTCTGCAAGTGGTTCATTAGAGGCTATAAATGTTGAATCATTTTAAAAATATGCTCTGCAAGTGGTTATCAGAAAATTTATTTCTGGGTTAAGAATGTGCAGGTGTAGCCAGGTTTCGATCTTGAATCTGATGATAGAGAGATAAGTTCCGATACCTGAAGTCTTTGTGATTTCATCATGCCAGACTGCGATCCCAGCATATCGAAAGGAGGAGTCTGAAGACATCCGAGTAGAGATTGATCGTGAGGAGTCTGTTGATGCTAAAGAGAAGAGAGAAGATTTGAGGATGCTTACACCGTCAGACACTTCAAAGAGTTCGAGATGACTGATAAAGACTGAAGATTGTGAAGACTCGACACTTAAGACTCGTCAACATCTGAGGGGGAGTCTGTTGGTGCATACATCTGTCGTTTTCGTCTTATATCGAGTCTTGTTAGAATTGTTAGAATTGTTTTTTCAAAGGGTTTAGTTTGAAGGGCTTAGTTTGAAGGGTTTTGTTTGAAGAGTGTCATGTCACCTTCAAACGGGAGGGTCTTGTCCTATAAATAGGCTTCAAACTTTCACCATTTGTAACTTTCCGGTTTGTACAACGAAGTGTTGCCGAAGTGTTGTCAGGTTGTAAAACATTGTGAAATCAATTATACAACAGTTTTAAGCGTGAATCTTGCTGAATTGAACTCTACACGTCTGTTTCCGCCTTTCGTTTAGAGATAAACTCTTCTGATCGACTCGTTCGGGTCTGAAAACGATCCTACAATCCGGTCGGACAGATTGTCTGGTCGGACGGCGACTCAAGTGGTGAGGTTACTTGTTGAGAACAAGTCCACAGCAGGTTGTCACTCGGTCGGACAGGTTGTCCGGTCGGGCGGCATCCTTAGTGCATTGAACATGTTGAAAATTGTCTAAGTGTTAAAGTCCAAGTGTCTCATGATCCGAAGAGTAATCCGGTCGGGTAGGTAGTCCGATCGGATAGCAATGCGTTCAATACTTAAACTTCAGATAAAGTTGGTTAAGTGTGGGACCCAAGGTGCAAGTCGTTCGGATTACCTAGTCGCTCGGATGGCTTATCCGTTCGGACAGTAGTCCGGTCGGATAGCACTCCGTGCTGGTCGTTCCGTTCGTCTTTCACTTGGTCGTTTTGATTGTTTGTCGTTTTATCGAGACGCTTTGACAGCGTGCTAATCAACATAACCCCATCTTAACCCAAGTGACCCGATCAAACAGGAATCACCCTAGGTCGACCAGTTAACCGGTTTAAGACGGTTGTTTTTGGTTAACCCGAAATCGGTGGTCTCGTGAGTAGAATCCAGATCTTGAACTAGTACAACATTAAGAATATGTAGTAGACTAGAACAATGCCCGATTCTATCGGTTTTGAGTGCATTGAGTGTAAAAGAGTTGAAAGAAAGTTAGAAACCATCTTTCAATCCTTTTTCACTAGGTTCATGTTTAGATCTATGCAAGATCTTTGTGTATTCGTGTGGAAATCGATTAGATCTAAGTTGTTCTTGGTGGATTGAGGCCAAACATGAAGTTCTTCAAGAACTCATGATGACGTCATCCTAGAACACCTCAAATCTAGTGATTTCACGGTTAAAAGTTAAGATTCAAAACATAGAAAGGTGTAGGAGTGCGTGTAGAACAAGAAAGTACAAGATTTAGGACGAGATCTTACCGGAATCGAGAGAAATCGAAGAAAAGGTGAGGAGAGCGTGCTGTTCGGTCAGAGAGTTGCCAAAAGTAGAAAGTTTGAGAGTGACATGGGTATTTATAGAGTTACCCAAAGAGGAAAGTGTGGGTCGGTCGGATGGCATCTCGCCCGGGTGACTTGTCCGGTCGGATGTCACCTCGGTCGGATGACTTATAGCACCAGATCAAGTGTCAGCCTGGTCGGATGGGCAATCTGGCCGTATGGCACTTGGTTCGGGTGTTCGGAGCGACGATTTTTGAGGTTTCGATTGTAATTGCGAGCGATGCGATGCGATAGAGTTTCCTAGTCAAATTACTTTTAATCCCAACTACGCATATCTCGCGCTATCTCTTCTCCACTAATTATCATAGTTCGATTTCGATTGAGTTCGATTGCGTTTCGAGTTCGATTGCGTTTCGATTGATTCCCACATATACATAAACTAAACATGCACAAGTAACACATAAGGTGCACACACACGTATAACAATAACCAAAATGCGTAGTTCGAGTTGCGATTCGGTTCGATTCGATGTCAATTCGATTAGCATAGTTTGATTTCCGTTTAGTTAACTTTATCGCATTGTTACTTCCTATAGTTCAAAGTCGTAAGTCGATTAGATAGCGAATAACATACGTCGATTATTGTAATTATTGACACTTACTCCACATAATACAACTAAATTAAACACATAAAAGAAATTCATTACTAGTAAAGTCACGCGAAACCGGTCGTTGACTTTGACCTTGACTTTGACTTCGAAAACACGGGGTCTTACAGCCTCCCCTTGTTTAGGGAATTTCGTCCCGAAATTAGGTTGAAAGATGTACAATACCGTGAATCACTTTGGAGAACTTTTTCTCTCTAGACTTTCACTCTCTAGAACAAGTTTCTCCAAACAACTGCGGGTACTTCGCCTTCATGTCGCTTTCGAGTTCTCAAGTGAACTCTGCACCTCGTTTGCCTTCCCATCGGACTTTCACAATAGGGATGCGTGAGCATCTAAGCAGCTTGGTTTGGCGATCCATGATTTCGACAGGCTGTTCCACGAAGTGTAGTGTTTCGTTTACTTGCAGGTCCTCAAGAGGTACGTCCAAATCATCATCAGCCAGGCACTTTCGGAGGTTCGAAACATGGAAAGTCGGGTGGACGTTACTAAATTTCTCCGGTAGTTCGAGTCTGTAGGCGACTTTTCCGATCCTTTCCAGAATCTTAAAATGTCCAACATATCGAGGCGCTAGCTTTCCTTTCTTGCCGAATCTGACTACACCCTTCCAAGGTGATACCTTTAGGAGTACGTAGTCGCCAACGTCAAATTCAAGGGGCTTGCGTCGTCTATCGGCATAACTTTTCTGTCGATTACGAGCTGTCGTTAGATTGTCTCGAATTTGGAAAATTTTGTATGTCGTTTCTTGCAATAGCTTGGGATCGATTAATTGCGAATGCCCGATCTCGTGCCACACAATAGGCGATCGACATCTTCTTCCGTATAGAGCCTCGAATGGTGCCATTTGAATGCTGGAATGATAACTGTTGTTATACGAGAATTCGACTAATGGCAGGTATTTATCCCAATTACCACCGAAGTCTATGACACACGAACGGAGCATGTCTTCAAGAGTACGGGTCGTTCTTTCAGTCTGATCGTCGGTTTGAGGGTGGAATGCGGTACTTAGATTAAGCAATGTACCGAGTGCCGTTTGAAACGTTTCCCACAGTCGCGAGGTAAACCGAGCATCACGATCAGAGATGATGTCTTGAGGCGTCCCATGATTACAAATGATCTCGTCGGTGTAGATTCGGGCTAATCGTTCTACCTTGTAGTCTTCCCGTATTGGAAAAAAGTGTGCTGATTTAGTCAAGCGGTCATCAACAACCCAAATGCTGTCGTGACCTGATGACGTGTGTGGAAGCTTTGTTATGAAGTCGATAGCTATACTCTCCCACTTCCACATAGGGATCGGTGGTTGCTCGAGTAAGCCAGAGGGTCTTTGATGTTCATCCTTGACTCTTGCACATGTCAGGCACTTTCCAAAGTAGAGAGCAATATCCCTTTTCATGCCAGGCCATCAGTACTTGTAGCGAAGGTCCTGGTACATTTTTTCGGCATCGGGATGAATAGAATACCGGGATTTGTGGGCTTCGTCCATCAAAATCTGTCGCAAATCGGTCCGTTTAAGGATCCAAATTCGGTCCAGAAAGTGGAATATCCCATTCGACTTGCTCACAAGCTGGGCTCCATCGTGGTAGATTCTTTCCTTCTTCAGAGTGCGTTCATTAAAACATGCATGCTGAGCTTCACGGATGAGGGTTTCGAGATCGTATTGGGCTTGGAGGTTACGAGTGCTAAGCAGATAGCTCCGTCTGCTGAGTGCGTCGGCAACAACATTTGCTTTGCCTGGGTGATAACGAATCTCACAGTCGTAATTGTTGAGAAGTTCTACCCATCGGCGTTGACGCATATTAAGTTCCTTCTGATTAAAGATATGTTGTAGGCTCCTATGATCGGTGAAGATCGTACACTTTGTACCATACAGGTAGTGTCGCCAAATCTTTAACGCAAAAACAACTACGCCTAGCTCGAGATCATGGGTTGTATAGTTCTTCTCGTGGATTTTGAGCTGACGAGATGCGTAAGCTATAACCTTGTCCCGCTGCATAAGGACACGACCGAGACCGAGGTTGGAAGCATCACAATAGACAATGAAATCGTCGTTTCCGTCGGGCAATGTGAGAACAGGAGCATTGCAAAGCATGTGCTTGAGGGTTTGGAAAGCAGACTGTTGTTCAGTTCCCCAAACAAAAGGCTTGTCTTTATGCGTGAGAGCGGTAAGCGGCACAGCGATCTTTGAGAATCCTTCGATAAATCGTCGATAATAGCCCGCCAGTCCGAGAAAAGAACGGACTTCGAACGGGTTCTTAGGTGTAATCCAACTCTTAACGGCTTCAATCTTCATAGGATCGGCGTGAATACCTTGACTATTTATGATGTGACCCAGAAACTGAACCTTCCCCAGCCAGAATTCGCACTTGGAGAACTTGGCATAGAGTTGATTCCCCTGGAGTAGCTCGAGAACCAAACGTAGATGTTGCGCGTGTTCGGATTTCGATTTGGAATAGATCAAGACGTCGTCGATGAATACGATGATGAAACGGTCGAGATATGGCTTACACACGCGATTCATCAGATCCATGAAAACCGCGGGTGCGTTGGTCAAACCAAAGGGCATAACAACGAATTCGTAATGGTCGTATCGAGTGCGAAACGCGGTTTTGGGTATATCCTCCTCTTGAATGCGTAGTTGGTAATAGCCTGAGCGTAGATCGATCTTCGAGAAACACGTAGCACCTTGTAGCTGATCAAACAAATCGTCGATGCGGGGTAGGGGATAGCGGTTCTTGATAGTTAACTTATTCAATTCCCGATAGTCGATGTACATCCTGAACGACCCATCCTTGTTTTTGACGAAAAGGACTGGTGCGCCCCAAGCAGAGGTGCTCGGGCGAATGAAGCCTTTCTCAAGTAATTCCTAGAGTTGGTTCGAGAGTTCATACATTATGGACGGTGCGAGTCGGTAAGGAGCTTTGGCAATAGGGTTGGCTCCAGGAATGAGGTCGATACGGAAGTCGATATCACGACTTGGTTGCAGCCCGGGAAGATCCCCAGGAAAGTCGTTAGGAAATTCTCGGACCACTGGAACATCGTTTATTCCAGGCCTACCTTTCTTTTCCTTTTCCGCTACTACAATGTTAGCCAAGAAAGCTCTGTATTCCTTGTGGAGATACTTGCTAGCTTGGACACACGACATGAGCTTGAGACCTTTTGAAGCAGTTTCGCCGTAAACACACAATAAATCACCATTCTCGAGCGAAAATCGAATCATCTTATCGAAGCACATAACTTCAGCATGGTTTTCACGAAGAAAGTCCATGCCTACTATGATGTCAAAACTTCCGAGTTGCATCGGAATAAGGTCGATTGGGAAGATGTGATTGTTGAGCTCAAGAGTACAATCATGAAGAACAGAATTAACGGCGACAGTTCTTCCGGTAGCGACTTCAACATTGAACGTCGAGGGGAGTTGGGAGCGCTTACGACTAAGGAGCTTCTCGAATTCGAACGACACAAAGCAATTATCGGCACCAGTATCAAATAAACACGAAGCATAAATACCATTCACAAGGAACGTACCATTAACCACGTTGTTTTCGGCTTGGGCTTGGCGCACGTTGATGTTAAAAGTTCGTGCGCGTGCTGCTTGTTGCTGTTGCTGCTGGTGTTGCTGCTGCTGCTGAGGTTGCTGCTGCTGGGCCTCTTGTTTCACAACCCTGTTTGGGCACATGTTGGCGAAATGGTTAGGATCGCCACATGCGAAGCAGGCTTTGGCGTTGACCGCGGGTGCCGGAGGAGCTTGTTGACCCTGAGGGGTGGTGAGTAGAGCTTGATGAGCAGGAGCTTATCGAGCACGGCAGTTGGTAGTGAAATGGCCGTACATATTGCAGTGATCACAAAAACGGCAAGCGATGGTAGTCGGGTGGTGGTAGGTACAAGTAGGGCAAAGTGGGTGTGGCCCAGTGTATGCACGCTTAGCAAGCGATGCATTTGCCACATGCGCCGCTACTTGACGTTGTTGGGCTGGTACAGCTTGTATCGGTGCAGCAGTGATCGCACAGTTCTTGTTGCTGGAGCTGTTCTTTCTCTTGTTCTTCCTCTTGTTGCTCGATGCGGTGGTGGTTTCAGCAGTTGGTGTGGCGGTGGTAGCTTGATCCAGGGGCTTTGAAGTTTTATCCCAGACACCAGCCTTGACCCGCTTGTCATTGATTTCAGCGGCCAGTAGGTAAGTCTCTTCGATCGTCTTAGTCTTAGCCGTGTGCACGAAATCTGCAACACAGTCAGGCAGGGCTCGGATATACTTCTTGATTGCCATGTCTGGAGTCTTGACTTGGTCATGGCAGATGATGCTGAGCTATTTGAAGCGAGCAGTGAGAGCAGCATTTTCACCTTCCTTCTGCTTTATGTGCCAGAATTCATCTTCTAACTTTTGGCGCTCATGAGGAGGGCAAAATTCTTCCAGCATGACCTCCTTGAGTTTGTCCCACGACAGACCGTAGGCTGCATCGCTCCCTCATTTTTTTCTCTCAGCCGTCCACCAGTCTAGTGCGCGGGACTGGAAGACGCCGGTAGCATTTAGAGTGCGGAGATCGTCTGGGCAACCGCTCTGTCGTAGAGTGACCTCAATGGAATCAAACCATTGGAACAACGCTGTAGGGCCTTCCTCGCCAGTGAATTCCTTTGGCCCGTAAGACTTGAACTGCTTGAAATTGAAGACAACTTTGGGGGTAGCTTTAGGAGCTTCGGTTCTCGACTCCTTAGATGATTTGCTGACGTTCTCGTAGACATCACTCACGGCTTTTGCTACTTGTTTAGCGATGATAGCAGCAAGACGTTTGTCTCTCTTTTCTTGACGAGAAAGTAGTGGTTGGCGTGATCCAGATGACATTGTCTGCAACAGACATCGTCACAGGACTCAACACAATATATTTGAGTCTCACCTCACACGTCTACTACGTACTAAAGCTTAGGAACACGCAACGTAACATGCGTTACATAAACACATCGGCACGTAATCACAGATTCATGTAAACACATAAGCACATAAACACATAAGCACGTAGAGCACAGAAGCACATACGCATTTAGTCACCAGATGCAGTCAGAATACAGAAACCTATCATTCACAGTCTGCGATTGTTCGAATATAGCGATCGCGTTTTAGTATATCGAGTAGTGTAGTATAAGCGTATAACATAGCATAAGCTTGTCCACAATTTAGTGACATGTTAGCGTATTGAGATAGAAATGCAGTGTGAGTCGTGCGTGTCGATCGAAGAGAAAGCAAAAATCGGGTAAATCTCCAAAATTTAAACATATTAGCAGGAAATTTTACCTAAAAGCACATAAAATCAACGAATCATCAGAGTCAGCAGTTGCGGGCTCAGAAACGAAACACATAAAAATCGCGAAATGGATTGTCTGCGGCTATTAGACATTGACTATCCAAAGTGGTTCAACTATTCAGAAGGACTTGTCGTACACGTTTGACCTCCAGGGCAGTGCCTTTGCCTCGATTCTTGGGCGTCGGGCACGCATCCCGTTAGTCATATCGTGACTTCAGGTCGTTGGAGTCCGTCGAGACTTTGGTGAGAGTTTTGTAAAATGAGCGGAACAAGTCGTCAAGGTTAGGGTTTCACCCCTAGCTTAACAACTTCGTTCCTGTTTTTAATAAAATAGAGGAGATTATTCATCAAAATAAGGATTTCACTCCTGATTTGGCATAATTCTCCCCGTTTGTAGGTAAAATGCGGGTTGATCAAGCAAATTTTAGTCAAGAGTTTGCGGTTTTCACACCTATTCCTGACTTAATCGCTTATTCATAATTGAGAATTCGAGTGCAGTGATAGCGTAGCGTGTGCGAGGATAACGAGAAATAGTAGACTCATACATAATCCCTAACGGATATGCACAAGTCAGTCTATTGGTTCTTAACTATAGACTAGGTCTCTAAGACATCGACCCGGACTAGGTCGTGTCTTGCCTAATTCCCTATAGTTATGGCTCTGATACCAATCTGTCACACCCCAACCGATGGCGGAAATATCGGGGCATGGCACTGAGCGAAACAGATTGTCCAGAAGTTTCCATAACAATTATCATTACCAATTAATTTAAAATAACATGTCCCATACCATGTCTCAAAAGGTAAACAAATTATTACAGACAAAATCTAGGCAAATAGTTCTATTCCGACAACTCAGATTTTCAAGTAGAGCAATTGTTTATCTGCTTCTAGAGACCCTTGATTTAATTTGTACAGACAACTATTTGTTGGCCTCTAGAGCCTTATTCTAGCCTCGACTTCCTAGCAGGTGTGCATCCTAAGAACCTGTTACATACGTTAAAATAAAGTCAATACATATAATGTAAAGGTGAGCATACAAGTTTGATATTAGCATATAGAGTTCGAATTCGTTTACGCATAACCAGCACGTACACATAGTGAAATGAGGCATGTTAGTTATTGACATAGATCCATCGATACCAATGACTGTGGGTTGACTGCCAGAGGCAGTTCGCAATACATGATTACCACCGTAATCCATGCAAGTAATTGTCCTTAACAACCCCTGCGAACAGGTGCTGAGTCCAAACTATAGTACTATCGTTGCTAAGGCAGATAGACAACATTCCATGTGTAAACATAACAAACAAGCATTCATAAGCCACGTATAACATGCATTAACGGTTAGCGTTCAAATAGTATTGAGTAGTGTGTTTGTTGTGATTTGAATATTCATAACGTATGTAACACCCAAAAGTGCGTAAAGCAAAAAGGGATCGAGTATACTCACAGCGATGATGGATTGAATAAATTGGTAGCATAACGATAAGTGACGCGTAAAACGATGTAAGGTGTAAGCGGCTCGGACAGTAGCTCGGTCGGATTGGTAATCCGATCAGACGGTCCGGTCGTTTGGAAGACAATCTGTTCGGATGGTCATCCGGTCGGACAGGTTGTCCGGTCGGATGACTATTCGAGTGGATTGTTTTTTCCTTTGATGTGTTTGTGTATGATGGCTTTTCCTTTGAAGTTTTCGTTGTAGCATTTTGAAAACATTGAAGTATCTCTACCTTTCAAGTCGGTTGATCAGACGGCTTAGTCGTACGGATGACAATCCGTTCGGATGGTCATCCGGTCGGACAGATTGTCCGGTTGGACGGCGACTCGAGTGGTGAGGTTACTTGTTGAGAACAAGTCCACAGCAGGTTGTCACTCGGTCGGACAGGTTGTCCGGTCGGGCGGCATCCTTAGTGCATTGAACATGTTGAAAATTGTCTAAGTGTTTAAAGTCCAAGTATCTCATGATCCGAAGAGTAATCCGGTCGGGTAGGTAGTCCGATCGGATAGCAATGCGTTCAATACTTAAACTTCAGATAAAGTTGGTTAAGTGTGGGACCCAAGGTGCAAGTCGTTCGGATTACCTAGTCGCTCGGATGGCTTATCCGTTCGGACAGTAGTCCGGTCGGATAGCACTCCGTGCTGGTCGTTCCGTTCGTCTTTCACTTGGTCGTTTTGATTGTTTGTCATTTTATCGAGACGCTTTGACAGCGTGCTAATCAACATAACCCCATCTTAACCCAAGTGACCCGATCAAACAGGAATCACCCTAGTTCGACCAGTTAACCAGTTTAAGACGGTTATTTTTGGTTAACCTGAAATCGGTGGTCTCGTGAGTAGAATCCAGATCTTGAACTAGTACAGCATTAAGAATGAGTAGTAGACTAGAACAAGGCCCGATTCTATGGGTTTTGAGTGCATTGAGTGTAAAAGATTTGAAAGAAAGTTAGAAACCATCTTTCAATCCTTTTTCACTAGGTTCATGTTTAGATCTATGCAAGATCTTTGTGTATTCGTGTGGAAATCGATTAGATCTAAGTTGTTCTTGGTGGATTGAGGCCAAACATGAAGTTCTTCAAGAACTCATGATGACGTCATCCTAGAACACCTCAAATCTAGTGATTTCACGGTTAAAAGTTAAGATTCAAAACATAGAAAGGTGTAGGAGTGCGTGTAGATCAAGAAAGTACAAGATTTAGGACGAGATCTTACCGGAATCGAGAGAAATCGAAGAAAAGGTGAGGAGAGCGTACTGTTCGGTCAGAGAGTGGCCAAAAGTAGAAAGTTTGAGAGTGACATGGGTATTTATAGAGTTACCCAAAGAGGAAAGTGTGGGTCGGTCGGATGGCATCTCGCCCGGGTGACTTGTCCGGTCGGATGTCACCTCGGTCGGATGACATATAGCACCAGATCAAGTGTCAGCCTGGTCGGATGGGCAATCTGGCCGTATGGCACTTGGTTCGGGTGTTCGGCGCGACGATTTTTGAGGTTTCGATTGTAATTGCGAGCGATGCGATGCGATAGAGTTGCCTAGTCAAATTACTTTTAATCCCAACTACTCATATCTCGCCCTATCTCTTCTCCACTAATTATCATAGTTCGATTTCGATTGAGTTCGATTGGGTTTCGATTGCGTTTCGATTGATTCCCACATATACATAAACTAAACATGCACAAGTAACACATAAGGTGCACACACACGTATAACAATAACCAAAATGCGTAGTTCGAGTTGCGATTCAATTCGATGTCGATTCGATTAGCATAGTTTGATTTCCATTTAGTTAACTTTATCGCATTGTTACTTCCTATAGTTCACAGTCATAAGTCGATTAGATAGCGAATAACATACGTCGATTATTGTAATTATTGACACTTACTCCACATAATACAACTAAATTAAACACATAAAAGAAATTCACTACTAGTCAAGTCGCGCGAAATCGGTCGTTGACTTTGACCTTGACTTTGACTTTGAAAACACGGGGTGTTACAATGCTCACCTTTAAACTATGTGTATTGACTTTTACTTTAACGTATATGACAGGTGTTTAGGATGCTATGCTTTGCTTGCTTTGTGGAATCAAGAGTAGGAGAGTCTAGAAACAAACAAACAATATTATATCTGAGTTGTCGGAACATTTGAATTGTCTTTGAGTATCTATGTCTATAATAACTGCTTTTATTTGATATGTTATGGTAAGGGACATGACGTTAAATATCTGGTAATTTTAGTTGTTATGGATTCTCGTGGACAATCTGTTTTGCTCAGTGTCGTGCCCCGATGTTTCCGCCATCGGTTGGGGTGTGACAAAAGGCAATGTCACATCCTGCCGCCATAGCTTGCCCCCCATTGCTTCGTATGAGACAGAAAATCAAAAATGGAAATAGTGAATCAAGATCTAGACTATCCTCTATCCGGATATATATGACCCTATGAGCGACTATGCCGATCTTTATATGTTTTGGCCCGAAAGAAGTGGAAATCCGACCCCTGAATTTATGAGTAAAAAAGCCCTTTGAACCCTATGCCGTGTGAGCTTATGCCAAAACCTTTCTTCCCTTATTTCATTATTCGTTTTTGCTGCGGGGGATATTCCCCGGTGAAAGGCATTAACACATGCCGATTTTTTGAATACCGTAGAATAGGAGTAGGACAAGCATACCAAACCTTTTGATCGGTATTTGCCTTCTCTTAATCAATTTTTAGTTTTACGAAGGGGCGAAACTGCTTTAAATCGGTCCCAAAGCACCCTTTCCCCTCAGCCCGCAAGAAATGACGTAAGTAGTAGTGCGGGCAGAAAAGGCTTCTTTTTTCGGCTCCCATCCCCCGAACTGTCTAACGAAGAGACGAATTCGTCATTCATTGCGTAGGAAGCCAGCATTTACGGTGACAGAGATCGGGCTTTGATGGAACACTTCAATCAAGAAGAAATTCCATTTAGTCGGGTGTAGGTCTGGGATCGCCCCATTTCGAGTTCAAGAATAAAACCCTTCAAAAGCCTTAAGGCACTCCTATCACAAGCCATTCAATGAGACTAGCCAGCAAGTGCATACCTAAGTTTAGGTTCTATTGATCTTCCTAGTCGTACTCGTTCCAGGCCTTGGCAGCTATTCAG
Source organism: Helianthus tuberosus (assembly GCA_030545235.1). Lineage (NCBI taxonomy): Eukaryota > Viridiplantae > Streptophyta > Magnoliopsida > Asterales > Asteraceae > Helianthus > Helianthus tuberosus. Next base: position 34,492 of record JARYGA010037535.1, read on the forward strand.
TGGAGTTGACTAAGGGGTGGCCTGCCTCCTCACCGGCCAATGGGTAGCTTCGAACAGAAAGATCCTGGGCCAATCCACGATCTAGACGCCTAGTCACATCTGCGCTTAGATAGCGATGTGAACCTCACCTTAATCAATAGATAGGTTTGTACTAATACCAGTCAAAACAGAAACTTTTGAAATGCTTTTCGTAAGGCAAGGAAAGTCAGTGCAGGTAGGCGAGGGGTCTACGATTTATGGATGTATATTTTCTTTCCTTTTGTCGTTGTAGCAATCTTTCTTAGTGCACCCTTAGGCGAGTAAAGAGAGAATGCTTGGTAGCAGGACAGTAGGAGTTCAGTAGGCGGGCCAGTAGCATGCTAGCCAAGTAAGGACAGCGGGGAATGAGAAAGATACATACATCTAGAAGGACTGTATTAGGATGGGCCTTAGCGGTTAGGCATGCAGGTGGGAACGCCTTAATAGATAGCTGAACGTGGGTGCGATCGTCATTCTGATGTTCTGTTCAAGTAGGTGTTTTCCTACAGAAGGGTGGGACAACAGGTTCCAAGTCACTATGGTGATGAATCGGGGTGATCAACCAACATTTTGGTTAAATCGGGGCGGGCCAGTAGCACGCTAGCCAAGCAAGGACAGCGGGGAATGAGAAAGATACATACATCTAGAAGGACTGTATTAGGATGGGCCTTAGCGGTTAGGCATGCAGGTGGGAACGCCTTAATAGATAGCTGAACGTGGGTGCGATCGTCATTCTGATGTTCTGTTCAAGTAGGTGTTTTCCTACAGAAGGGTGGGACAACAGGTTCCAAGTCACTATGGTGATGAATTGGGGTGATCAATCAACATTTTGGTTAAAAGGAGGTTAAATCGGGTCAGCGAGTAGTCATCGAGAAGGTATAAACATGCAGGTTAATGAACTATCTCAATGAGAATCCTATATAAACTTTATATGTTTGGATATTTTTAGTATGGTGAAAGATAGGAGTATTATATTTATTCTGCAATTATGTGGTATTATTTGTGGTTTAGAGAGTGTGGTTTTTATTTCTTGAAATTGCTAGAAAAAGAAAAAAAGAAAGAATTTTTGCCTGTGGTTTGTGTTTTTGGGACATGTAAAAGGGTACCTGTTCGTTTTTATATTTTTTTACTGGCATTTGTTTGAGGTTTCACATATTTCATTTCTTGTGTTTGTAGGAAGATGTTTATTCGATATGTATCAATGCAAAACAATATATTTCTCTGATGGCATATACTTTCAGCAGGTAGAATTAACTTTGCCTACGTACTAATGGCATATACTTTCAAAAGAGCAAAACTTTTTGGCAGTGACATAAGTTTTATATTTTTTTTTTTTGTTATTTAATGGATTTTTGTTATTTTTTTTAATCAGGTACAAGGTTTTTTACAAAGCTCTGCATAGGATTCAAGAAGACAGTTAGGTTTTTCATTAGCTAAGCTCTATATTAGATTTGTGTTTGATACATTATTCACTTTTGTAATATTATTCGCGGGGTACCAAGTTCGTGTCAGAATTCGCTCACTAATTACCTGATACTGTCATGAAAACAGAAGTCGAGCAGCCCGCCAACAGATTCCTAACAGAGTTTGGAATGATGATGGTTTTGAGCATGTTGAGGTTAGTCTTAATAATTTTTTAACTTCCATATAAATCATATTTGAAGGGGCTTGAACCAACAATGGAATCGTTAGAGCATATTTATGATATTATTGTTTTGGTTTGTGCTCTGATTGCTGATGTTATGTTGTTGTTCCTCAAATGATCAGATCGGCAGTAGTGGCAGTATTCTATAAGTGACTAATGGCTCTAAGGTCTATGGTTTGTTTTCTGGTCATCTCCCTATTTCCGACGAGAAAAAAAACTGTATCGTGATCTTTTCGGTGATTTCAAATAATTTTTGTTTAACATGTATGATTTTGGGGTTGCTGGATTATTCCGGCATTTGAAATGCTTGCACCAGTACCGTTTTCAAAATTTTGTTCATCATGTTTGATTAAATCCTATAAAAAGGTGGATGACTTTCGATGGCATTGGCTATTTTGTTTGTTGCTGTATAAGTCTGTTCCCTCTTTGAAAATATTTGGGTAGCAGGGAAGGGGATGATGTATTAAACAATAAAATCAAATACTGAAATACTCATTAAGAAACTCAACTAATGGAAATGTGGAAGTTATTTGTTGTCAAACATTTACAATTATTCACTAAAAAGTTGGAAGGATGACTATCCCTTGAAACCTCTGTGAAATTTGGTAGAGTCGTATACCACTACAACTGCACCCCAACTAATCCAGGTTTGGTTTAGTGACTATTTTCTATAGGTATTGTTACATATTTCTATTTTGTTCTAATTTATATGTTTCTAACATTTCTCATAGAAGGATTTGTCAACCACATGCAGGTTCGATTGTCTTAATGTTTTGAATCTTTTAAATCATTTGAGATTAATGATTTATTTCTATTGAACAGGAAACAAATTTCTTGGTGAGGTGCTTAACTTCACATCAAAGAAAAGGCTTCTATCGAGTGCGGATCATATTTTAGAGATGGGTAAGGTTTGTTCTTCTTCTTTAACCAATGCTATATATGAACTTTCGGAAAGAAACGTAGATTCTTTTAAGGAACCCGTGCTCGGTTGCTGATAAATTCATAGACATCGAGTTATTTTCATTTTTTATGGATGCAGATTGCAGGATATGTGTTTGGAACTCTGTTGATGGTAGCTTAGTTCATTCTTTAACCTGTCACAGTGGATCCGTAAGTGATTTTATTTTTCTCTTCACAATAAAGTAAACAGTTTGCGCATATAACATAGTTTCTAATCGTTACACTTTTATCCATAGACTTATGCGTTAGATGTTCATCCTTTCAATCCACAAATAGCTATGAGTTACGATGGCAAAGCAATAGTGTGGGATGTGAGTACTTGTCTTTGTATTGCATATTGTTACATTTTATTAAATAATTTTGATTTTATTTGATCATTTATAGATATGGGAAGGATTACCTATTCGTGTATTTGAAATTGGGCGCTTTAAGATAGTTGATGGAAAGTTTTCTCGGTAAGTTGATACCTCTTATTGATTTATTTTGTTATAACTACAGGTGTGGGCATAGTATGATGTTTTCTTTCTGTGACAAGCTAAAAGATTACAAATATTCAAAATGATTTATATCAATCATTTATATAATATCGTCTCCATAATCTCTTATTTTACCAGTGACGGTATAAACTAAATACAAAAGTATGAAATACTTTTTTTAATAAAACATCACCGTGAATGACACTATATAAGCTTGGCAACAGTTTTATCTTGGAGACTACAGGCCCCTTATTCAAGACGGTCATGGAAATGCTCTAGGCCAGGTCAGTTTTTTCAATTACTTTTTTTAGAAATACTTTTTTCCTTAATAAACCATAGTTTTATTCAAAATTTCAAGAAACCACATGAGTAGACCTGTAACCGAACCGAACACGAACATATAATCGAACACATTTTTTATTCATGTTCGTTCATTAAGAAAATGAGCATGTTCGTGTTTGTTTATGCTCATTCATTTAACACTTAAACGAACAATTCACCAACATACACAAACAAACTTATACGGACATAATATAGTAAACATAACGAACACAAATGAACATAATTGACCAAACATAAACTAACATTAAGTGGTTTTTTATTGAAAGTAGTGATTAATTAATTATGATAAGTTCAGTTCGAAAGCCCTTTTTATTACTAGATGAGATGCGCCTCTTAGTTTTTTATTATTCTTTAATTTAGCTATTAAATTTTTTATTAAGTGTTGATTCAACAATGAAACATGTTCCGATGAAATGACTCTGTGAATAGTTTTATTCTTCTTTTTAAGATTTAATTATTGATTTTTATATGTTTTTGTGATGAAGACACACAGGGGCTCTAAAGAAAAGCAAAGCAAATAATTTGAGTTGAAGGACTGGTCAGCAAAGTCCAAAGTCAAATGTGAGAAAGTTAATTGCACATCTAATTTATTGGTGCATAGGTAATGGGGAACATTAGCTTTGGTGGGTGGGGGTTTTGGTGTGCGTTAGGAATAACGTGATGCATTGATACTCGAGATAATTGAAGGTGTTAATACGATTTGGATAGTTCGATTCGCAGGGTTGTTTTGGTTCATGTGGTGTATTTCTTTTCTTTTCTTTCGGGGGTATTGGAATATTTTCTGTATGATTTAAGAAACAACCAGGTTGACTTAATTTTGACTGGTTGGTCCGCATTGGTTCTTTTGGCAGAATGACATGACTTAGCAAAAGATAGCATGGGTCATCATGAGTTAGGAAGCTAAGTTCAAGACGGCTCGGATGAAGATGTGCTAAGCGGTGGTCACTGACAAAGGCCCAAGTTTTGCAGAGGCCGGGTTCAGGGACATTAGTAAGAAAGTCGGAAACCAGAAGGCAATATTACCTTATCAGTAAGATGAAGGATAGAAGGCGAGAAATAAAATAATAGTAGATAATACATAATATTATTCAAGAGTACAATGCAATCTTTAGAGACTTATAAGGTAATTTAAATTCATGTAATCTTTAAAGACTTATTATGAATTCTTTGTAATTGAATATTTACTTAACTAATGGAATGTTTCTTTCATTTAAAAGTAACATTATTAAAGAATATAATTTACTTTAAGATCACCCGTGTAACACACGGGTACTTAGACTAGTCTTCTACTATAATAAAGCAAAACATTAAGATGACACGTGTCACCTTCACAAGCCCCCTCTCATTAATTTTTTTAAAAACCTAAAATCAAACAAATGAGACAAAATATCATTCGGCAGACAGCTCTGCGTTTCCAGCTTTCCTCAAACAAGTATATCATTCAAAATTTGAATTCATTATTTCCCCAATCCATATCTTCAAAACAAATTCCAAAACTGAGAGAGAGAGAGAGAAGAGACCAGACGAGAGTTGAAAGAGATTTCAGGAGAATCACCGACCTGGCGACGGCAACAAAGCTGCAAAGACAACCGCTCGAACTCCGAAGACGACCAGGGTTCCGGCCAAATTCTGATTAAAGCTTTACATGTTCCCTCCGACGAGACAGATGCCACACCACTACACCAAGTCACAACGATGGAAGATTTCACTTCAGTTCGGAGCACCAGCTTCTTCAATGGCGACCGAACCTTTCACCGACAAAACCGTCGTTGTGTTTGTGACATATAGTAACAGTATAATTGCCTTCAAAGTTCTGTGGAAAAAGGTAAAAGGTCTTATCGGTTTTTAATGCTTAGACCTGGATACCCGAATAAGAAAATTCCCGGAACCTCGGTGTTCGGTTCTCGAGTCGGGTCGGCTAATGGTTGGGTCGGGTTGGGTCGAGTTATGGCATTTGCTCACCCCTAATGGTAAAATTAACCGGACCTGGTAGAAAAAACCGTATTCCCCTCACCTGGAATGGAACTTAAACTTATACTCTTCTTATTTGGTACTCATCTTCCTAACAATATTTTAGTTTATATATGTTTGTTTTTTGATCTAATAAAATACTTTGTAAGTGTTACGGCTACCGTTAGGGGTGGGGGTATGTGGTACTAGTGAGGATCTGGCTTAGATTTTTTGATAGTCTTGTGCTTATTCCGGCTTCACATTTCTGGTTTCTTCGTTCGTTTAACACCGGGGGGGGGGGGGGGGGGGATTCGGTTCACAAGTTGTGGTGTGTGTGTTTTTTTGGTGTAAGTACCTATACTGCAATTTATTAGAATCTTTACGTTTGTTTATTTTGTTGACAATTCAAATGCTATGTTTCTATGTTGATTTTTAATAAAATTGTTTAAAACAATATTTAACTCTATGCTCAGGAAAGCTTAAAAGCTACAGCAAGTCACAAGTACTAGCCTTCGCTAAATTCAAACCGAGTCTTCTCTTTGATTGACCACACTTGAAAGTCTCCAGGTGCCTCCAACGGCTTAGGTTTCAGATCGTCAACTCTCGATATCTATCAGGTTAGATCCAACTTTGTTAATTAGTTGTTTATTTTGTTTAGTTTGCATTGTACAATGTGACCGATACGACGAACTTGATTGTTGTGATTTTTTTGTTTGCTTTTCGTTTGATGTTTAGGTACTACTACTTAAAAAAACAAATTAAATTTGAATGTGTAATGGGTCAAACCGTGTATTAAGCAAACAATCTGAACGTGACACGGTTATTGAAGATACCATATTAAGTAAGCAAACCCAAATCTTATTATTTGGTTTTTTTGGGTTGTTCTACCAATTTCCATCCTCATTAGGCATGACCTTAGACATCTTGTGTGATAAATAATAACTTATTTTGTGTACAAGTTAGTATTATTGATCTTCAATTTAGTTACCTGATCCAAGATTAAATGGCTATTAGCATGGAAAATCATACTTTAGGTAGGTAGTAGAAGTGTGTGGGTGTCTTTTCTAGAAACGTATTATAATTTGGGACTTTATCCATTTACTGATTTGGTATAAGTTGGGTGTAAAGTAATCAACAAAACAAAATTGTAGAAACACTTAACCACATTTCATTTTATGCTTTTCTGTGTTAAATGCCAGCAAGAACTATGAAGTCTGACATTCTTTAAGGTCGTTAGAGAGAAAGAAAGAGTAATCAACTATTCAGAATCAATAAGATCGGAGAGTTTCAATGACTCAAATCAACCAAGTCAATAGTGTTGCCAAATGTACCTGCACCAAGTCAATAGCGTTGCTAGATGGACCTGTTAGGTAGGTTGGGAAGCATGTTCGAGTCAAACGAGTAGTTTATTGTTAGAAACGGCCAAACGGGTCAGGTTAGGCTTACTCAAACACACTTATTGTCCTAACTTTGTTTACTTTATAATATTTGGAACGTAAAAGTTGATTAACATATGTATTCCTTTCCCCTAGCAGCAGTCATGAAGATCCTCATGTGATCGTTATCTACCTGCTAGGCTACTACACTATTTTAATTTCATCATGCACATCGACAATGGCGTGCGTCATTTATATTCTTCACATAATCTAAAAGTTTTAACTTTTAAGTACTATTACTATCCATTTGACTATGTTTTTTTACATTACAACCCAAATTGGTGGCGATTTTAAATTCAATATCATTTGCAAACGCGAAGGCTCCTATTTATCCATGCCTAGCACATTGGAAGGCTTAGGTTGAGGCATATTTTTCTGTTATATCTTGTTTTTTCATGTACATGGGTAGTTTGGGTATAGTGCGGGTAATCAATTTTAATATGAACCGAAACATAATTCGGGTTGAGCTGAAAATTACTTTTTTTTCCTTAAAAAAGTTCTTTAAAGGGTTTCCAAAACAATACTAATTTAATCTTTGAATAAAATGATTTAGGAGGTTGTTTACGACCATATACACTTTGAGCGACCTTCAAATGTTTGACACTTTGACTGGTTTTCCTTTAAACATCTTTTTGTTTGACTCTTTTGAGATTAAATAGAACCCAGATCAACCTATTCATGATGCTAACCTGGTGTTTGTTTTAGATGACAGTTACATGGACAAGTAGCCCAGAACAATCACGGAATCGCCTGCTGGAACATTGACGGTTACCCGTGGCAACACATTTCGTATTCATTTAGTTTAGTTCAATGGAATTATTAATATATACATAAGTAATGTACCGTTTCTTTTTTTTAAAGGTTTATGCAACACTTTTAAAAAAAAAATACTTTGAAGCCACCCGTGTAACCCATGGGGTACTTAGTGTGCTTTAAGGATTCTCAGATGTCAATACGATGATATCATTCATATGTTTTTTCTCTTCTTTATTCAACGCATTGTACTTGAAAAATGAAAATAGAAAATTGTATGTTATGTTACCTTTTAATTTGGCAAAGAAAATATTCACTTTTTATATTCACTAACATGAGTGTATAATTGAAATGCGTTGTGTGTATAACCGAACCCATTTGGGCCGTTTCAATTGTGTTAAGAACATTGTTATAGCAGTATAGCTATGGCAAAGTGGGGCAATGATACAAAATTTGACAAATGTTGTTGTGTGCATTTAGTAAGTTATTGTGTATTAAAAAGGCATTTTAGGCGGCTGACTTGCCAACCATTCGTATTCATGATTTCTTCTTTTTGATCGCTTTCTTATTCGTGATGCACACTGATTAGTTTAGCTAATTTTCAAATCAATTTGTCAATCACTTTTGGGGTTTAGGTCTACAATTCTAATTTTTTGATTTTGATTGGTGAACCATGCTTTGTGTTCTCAAATTTTTACCAATCTTTTTGTGTTAGCCTTACAGAAAAGATCACCTTAATACCCTATCATAAATTGTCAAAAAATTTTGCTTTGCAACCAAACTACAACCCACGCATACCTGCTCTAATCTTTGATTTTTTTTCCTTTTTTTTCACAAAAGATCATTCTTAATGCCATTATGCGACATTGAAACCAATTAATGATTTGTTTTTCAAGATCAAATTCACAGTCTACTTTACAGCTTTGTTGTCAACATGCGTTTTGGGTCAATATTATTACTCATCTATTCAAGTAACGATTCTGACTTATTCTGTTCGTATATGCTCGAATATCCGAAAAGAACTTCGGCACATTTAGGTTGAACAGGTACACTTTGAATAGCCTAAATGTCTTCTTCTCCATCATCCAACTTTAAATTTGTTTGACCCATTATCTTTTTATATATATTTTATATAAAGTTTCAATGGTCGCAAAAACATTGTCGAAAAGTTACTGAATTTCACAATAGTTGTTAAAATTACTCTCTTTGTTCTATTCCAGCTGTATGATAATCAAATTAAAGACCGTTATGCTGAATTTGAGAAGATAAACACCGAAATGTTAGCGGTTTTCATGGACAGTGTGGTATGAATCTTGAAGTTTAAGGGGCTATTGGTTTGTAACTTGGAATCACTATGGGTATGGGTTTACGTATAATAGAATGATAATGGGAATAGGTTTTAACGACTTGTGATTTTTCCGTATTCATTTTTTTTTCAGTTCATTGTAATTTAATAGTTACATAAGTAATTGAACGTTTTTATCATTTCAAATTATATGTGAAACACTATTAAATATTATATTATTTACTTTGAGTAACCTTTTTTTTTACTTCTTAGGTTTGCCAAACATGGGTCTTAGCATGAAAAGATATCAGGTTATAAATCATACAAAAAAAAAAATACTTTTATAGATATAGATTTTTTAACACAACCCATAACCCGTGAAGCTCACGGGTATATAACCTAGTATTCTTATATATACAGATAGTACGATTAAAGGCAGATATTTCGTATAGACTCAAGAGGATGGACTTAAGAGTATCCCCAAAATATGTAGGGTGAATACCCAAACTTATTAACCATACACTCATAACAAGAACGAAAGTCATTCTTTCATTCCCATACCCATAAACACTACTCAGCCCGCTTGATGCCAACGAATCATATTGCTCATCTTGGAGAGATGAGCGGGCAATCTCTTGTAGTTTCCCATGGTTTGGAAGAAAACTCACTCATAACAGTTTCCAATAACCTACATGAAACGATAGCTGCAACATAACTACAATAACAACAAAAATTGTAACAATATTAATAATAGTAAAAGTTCAGCAAATTCCATAAAAAGTATAGCAATTGCTCCTCTTGATAGAAAAATTTGGCATAACAAGACAACCTTGGACCAAATTAATTAACTGAAAGTCATAGGAGGGTGTGGTGTTTGGATCTACATTTCGAAAGTAGTATTGAATAATCCGAATCAGATTATCATGTGAAGTAAAAGTTTGAAGTTGTAATATCAGTTTTGTCCTAGTGTGACAAATTATAACTTTTTAGTTTTAAGAAACTAGTATATAAAAAAGAGATTTTTTTTTTTTTTGTTTTTTTTTTTGTTTTTTTTTTTGTAAAGGGAGTCGCTTCCTTGAAGTGAGCTTAAGAGTCAAATTATGTAACAAGAAACATCTTTAAGACGTTGAGCTTTGTTGCACCTGATCCTTTGACCTCAAAATAATCAAATACTCGTTAACATAATTCCTTATCTACAAATTAAAAATTAATGGTGGCAGTTCAAACTATCAATTATAAAACAAAAATCTAAACATCCACAAATTGTACTTACTGTACGATCTTTCATTAATCGCTGCAAAGCTTGTGGAACCAACATCATAGAATTAGTATCATAAATACTAGTAAAATTCAAAGACAAAGGGGAAAAGATAATATTAAAGTGTCCATATTATATATATTAATGTTCCCTTAAAGTTAACCCATACCATATATAATCCCATATATAATCGTGACCCTCAGATTTGGCAGAGATAAAATCTTAGCCGTTTAAATTACTAACATTCTTTCAGAAAGAGAGGTTACCAACAGTTATTCGCAGCGTTTGTTCATTAGCCAGCCCACTCTCCCCGTGATGACGTGGGTACTCGGAGATCTCAGTCAGCAAAGGCAAAGGCAATAGTAAAAATAAAAACAACGTTAAGCAAAAGCAAGAAGCTAAAAGTCAGAAACTGAAAGCTTCTGACCGGGAGCTGATACACCAACAGCTGATGACAGGAAGGTAAGGTTATTGTACAACCTTGGGACTTGAATTGAATAGGTCAAAGTGAAAAGACAAATCTCTATAAAGCATAAAGGTGTCTTCAAGACACAAAACCTGAAACATACCCAAAGAGGCAAGGCTAACCCTGCAAGCAACATCAGGGAAGGATAAGCTTACCAGGACTAGAAGGTATACAGCTGGCATGAGGCTCCTTGGGCAGAACAGTCTGCCTATATAAGGGGAGTCTTGTTCCAGCCAAAGTAAGTCATTCTCTCTCACTCTAAAACTATTATCCTTTCTTTCGCTAAGACTCTTAAGAACATTCTACAGATTCTCACGCCGGAGTCTAAACGCGGGAGGCCACCTATCGCGTTAAGGCTAACAGTGTTCTTTGGTTGCAGATTCCGATCAAGGAGCTGTCTTTTGGAGTCGATCTTGAACCTTCCCCCTGCCATACTCTTGTTGTTTTAACAAGTGGCGCCCACCGTGGGGCTGCGCTACTTAGAACAGTTTTTCCGGTAGTACAGCCTATTCCTAAGTTACCTTCTCTTATGGCCGGAAGGGATCCTCATCCAAAAGAAGTTTCAAGCAGTTATATGCCTCGGTCTAGCCCTCCGGCTACGCCTGGGGTAGACGGTTGTTCCACCAACCCGGACAGACTCTCTGTCGCACCGGTGACACAAGATTCACAACAGTTCCAAACCCCTCCCTCTACACGAGTTAATCCATCTTCACCGAGTGAAGTTCTCTTCCAGATTGAAACCATAGAAATAACTCCGGAGGGAGTAAGAAAGAACTTTATAGTGCTAAGAGAACTCTTAAATGGGTATGCTCGAGAAGAACAAACAAAAGGGGTCATAGTACGTTTGTCTTATGATGAACCAGAAGTCGCACTCTCCCCTATGCCAGCTCCGTTGTGCACTACTACATCCCCAAGTACTACCCGAGAAGGACCTAGTTCTGGCTCAAACCCATATCTTATGCTCGATGGTTCACTCAGACCCAGGAGCTATCCTACTAGCTCACCTCTTATACTCCCAAGAAGCCCAGAATATACTGTTGAGAAGCTCCTCCAAGAGGCTCAGGTGGCTACCCCACCTCCACAAACGACCTTCGAAGAAGCCCTTCTATAGTTACCCTTGGCCAGCAGAGCCGTAGATGTAAGCTTGTCACCACCCTCAAGCTTCCAACAAGGTTTTCCCCTGTATGGTACTCAATACCCCCAAATGGCAGTCTCCTGGCCCAACTAAGCCAACAGCTCGCGAGAGGTCAGATGTGGCAACCAACCCAGGTTGGGCCACATGCTCAAGTCCAACCAAACGTTCAAGCAGGTGCAAACACTAGTGGGGTGAACCTTGACATACCTTCCATGCCCTATAAGCCAAGCTCGTTATCATGCTTCTCCGAAGAGATAGCCAACTATGTCTTTCAAACAAAGATAAAGATGTCGTCCAATGTTAAGAAATACGATGGTCTGGAAGATCCTGAAAACCATCTTCAGGTCTTCACAGGTGCTGCTACAGTTGAGCGTTGGAATAACGTTGAATGTTGCCATATGTTCTTGCAAACCTCATCGGGCCAGCTAGATTATGGTTCTGTGGGCTCCCTACTAGAAGCATAAAATCTTTCGATGACCTATACAAGAGCTTCCTAGCAAACTTTACCCCTAAAAAAATGTACTAAAGATGCCACCGCCATGCATCAAATCCAGCAAAAAGACCATGAAGACCTTCGGGCATTCATAGAAAGATTTAAAAGGGAAGGTCTGATGTACAGCGGGGCGACTGAAAAAATGAGGGTGTTTGTCTTCATGAACGCTATAAAGCCCAAAAAGCTTCTAAGAAGGTTCCATGAAAACAACCCTCAGACAATGGAAGAAGCCTTTGAAAGGGCGGAATCATTCTTGAAAGGTGAAGAAGCCTTTGAAAAACAAGCATCAAAGAAGAGGGAACAAGGAAGCTGGAAGGAGCCACCTCCCCAATCCAAAAGATCAAGATTCCAACCCTTCGTTGATCGACGGCCATCCAGGACTTACGAGGGAAGACGATTTGATGATATAAAAAGATCTCCTCGTCCGAATCGAAATCAGGACAAAGACAAACAGATCTTCACCCTCCTCACCAAGACACCCCAAGAAATCTTGTCAACGGAAGAAGTTAAGTATAACTTTTGACCTCCCCGACCTCTGTCCAAAGCCGCTAGCAAAAGAGATGCAAGCAAATTTTGTGCTTTCCATAATGACACGAGGCACCACACTAACGATTGCTATCAGCTGAAAAAGAGAATAGAAGAAGCTGTCAAGTCAGGGGAACTCGCTCACTTGGTGAAGGAAATGAAGGACAAGAAGGAGGGGAAGAAGGAAGTTAGCATAAACATGGTTTGGTTAGAAAGCAAACAAGGAGAAAAAATGAGGAGGACTAAACCATGGAACCAACAGTTCATTTGCTTCCCTCCTACGGATCCAAATAATAAGCAGGAACATCCCATCATTGTGGAAGCTGAGATAGAAGGCTCCCTCCTCGACAGGGTATACATGGATCCAGGAGCAACTTTCAATATCATGTATCAAAGATGCTTCGACCTGCTCGGAAGTGAAACAAAAGCTCGTCTACAAACCACACGTCCCTCAGAAGCTTCATTTGGGAAAAGGTACAACCTTTGGGAAAAATAACACTGAACTTGTGTTTCAGGGACGGAGACTTGTCAAGAATAGAGAAGCTTACTTTTATTGTTGTAAGTTCCCCTTCAAACTATAACCCGTTGCTAGGAAGGCCGGGACTTGCAGCCTTTGATGTTGTGGTGTCCATGACGTACGGAATGATGAAGTTTCCAACGGATAAGGGTATCGCTTCGTTGGTACCAACACAAGAAGCCCTCTTGATTGCGTCCATGGAAATAGAAGAAGGGGAATGCAGCAAGGCAAACGAAAGCCCAGTCGAAGAGATAAGCATCAATGACTCCTACCAGGAGCAAAAGATAAAAATCAACTACCACCTTCCAGATACGATCAAGCACAGGCTGATTGACCTCCTCCGAAGGAACACAGACGTGTTTGCCTGGTGCTCAGGAGGTATGGTGGGTGATGTAGGGTAAAATACACATATTTGTCCCGTGTAGATTGTATATTTTTTGTATAGGTTTTATTCGTTTTTATTTAGTTTTAGTGTGATACTATATTATATTGTGTTTTGGCAGATTCTGGTGCAAATGGAGCAAAAACGAGTAATATGGAAATGACCAGCCAATTGGGCAGAGTGGAATGCCAGTGCCCGAAATAAAATTACCGCTGTTTTCCTTGATTGGGCTGAGCCCGCTATCTCTATGTTATCTAATAGAGAATGCCTTATTAATTGTTGAGGAGAAGCTGCACACTTTTATTATTGTGGGGGCCGAAATGGGTGTCGGCCCAAAAATTTTATGTAAGCAGCATTATTAAGTGGGCCTTGAAACAAATATTAAAACAATATAATGACAATGTCTAGAACCCAATGTCCAGCATCAAGTTTACGTAAAAAAAGAAATTGAGACCATATATGATTGTTGGATGGATATTATTCATTGGGGGATGCTGCTGCCAACGATTATTATTGTTGAAGTGGGCTGGCCCATGCAAATGATACTTGGGGCGCAAGAGACAAAAAAGCAACAGAGGAGGTGGTATATATTTTTTTCACGCAAGCAATTAGGGAGGGGGCACAATTATTCTTAGCCGACATCGAACAGAAGGGGATTATACACGAATTTTAGAGTTCCTTGGCACCATTGAAGTCTGATTGAAGAATCTTGAAGCATTCAGGTCGTTTGGAATCGTCGGGTAACATTCGGGAGCGTTCGGGAGTAAAGTTTACGGGTTTTATCTCCTATAATCTTTGTTTTTCGTTTGTTCTTTATTGTTATACGATGAATTCAGATTTTACATTGATTGATATTATGTTTTTGATCATGATTAGCGGCTAAACTTCATAAACTACCTAGGCTAATGACAATAGTTAAATAAAGTTTGAATCTTTATTCGATTTTTGGCGTGGTTGTGGATTTTTTCTTGTATTGTAAAAGCTTCGGGAATTTAACTTGGTGCATATGCGTGCTTGACGATTATTTTATTATTGTTTATTGCTTCGTATAATCCTTGGTGACGGTCTTTATCACATAATAGGGTTGTGCTAGGGTTCTTGATTTAGGTGACGGTCTTTATCACATAATAGATCATTAATCCTTTAGGGTGAAAATCACGTGAAGTAACCTTAGAAGTAATAATCGGTAATTAAATAAAATCAAGTGTTCTGCTAAACTTGTCGCTGAGAGGCTCAAGGTTATTAATAGGTCTCGGTTTGGTTATAAGTCCTTAACATTCCATTGTCTATTAAACCAAGATTAAAACCCGTAGTTGCTTTAGACGTTCGCGCTGAGAGGTAGAGCGTCTTATATAGGCACTTTCAAGAAACTAGAGGACTGAGAGGAAATCTAGAAAACCGGTGAGCGTAACAGCCTAGGTAGTGCCATAAGAATCGCCTTGAGAGTGTTTGAGGGGCTTAGTGGTGTCTTAATAGGTTTAGTATACAAAGATCCCGGTTCCACACCACAAAATCATCGAATAGAGATCCATTCTGAGTTTAGCTTGCGTCTAGCCTAGGTAGTCTTCATTCATCACTGGTCAAAGTCTTCGTTAGAGTTTGTGTTAGTTATTTAGCTAATCTAGTTATTCGTTATTTGCATTCTTAGGATTTTTAGAAACCCCCCCAACCAATAAACAATTAGTTAAGTCCGTGTCAGTCTAAGTCTAGATAGAGTCATTAGCATAATTTAGTAGAGTCTCTTGGGTTCGATACTCGGACTTCCTTAGGCTATACTGCATCGATCGGTACACTTGCCGGTCGTGTGGTTTAGGGTTTAGAGAGTCTTAGTTTTATAAATTTAAAACTTAGAGAGTCTAGTTTAGGGTTTAATTTAGTTATTTTAGTTAAACCACTTTGTGCACATTAGTGGGGGTAACAAGGGAGGTAGTAGAACATGCGTTGAATATAGCTCCCACCTACCAACCTGTCACACAAAAGAAAAGAAGTCTAGCACCTGAACATAGCCTAGCTACCTGTCAGGAGGTAGAAAGGCTAGTGGAAGCTGGTATCTTAAGGGAGGTAAAGTACCACTCTTGGTTAGCAAACCCGTCATGGTAAAGAAGCCAGATGGCTCTTGGAGAATGTGCGTTGACTTCAAGGATCTCAACAAAGCATGTCCTAAAGACTGCTATCCGTTGCCCGAAATTGATTGTAAGGTAGACTCACTTACCGATTTTGAGTATAAATGCTTTCTTGATGCCTACAAAAGGTATAACCAAATCAAAATCGTAAGGGAGGACGAGGAAAAAATAGGGTTTCATACTGATAAAGGAATCTTCTGTTAAAAAAGGATGCCTTTTGGGTTGAAGAACACAGGGGCAACCTACTAACGCCTCATAGACAAGGCCTTCTCTGAACAAATCGGGAGGAATATGGAAGCGTACGTCGATGATCTTGTAATAAAGATTCACACGGGAGAAGACATGCTCCAATAAATCAAGGAAACATTCCACAATCTCAAAGCAATCAACATGAAGTTAAACCCAAACAAATGCTCCTTTGGGTTTGAGGAAGGAAAGTTCCTCGGTCACATCATGGGGAAACAGAGCATAAAAGCAAACCCGGACAAGATCCAAGCAGTCATAGAGATGAAGTCCCCAAAGACCAAAAAGGAAGTTGAAAGCCTTAATGGAAAAATAGTAGCCCTCAAACGTTTCCTCCCTAAGTCAGCAGAAAGATCGTTACCATTCTTCAAGACATTGAAGAACTGTGCCGATAAGAAAAACTTTATGTGTATGGAGGAAGCAAAAGAGGCCTTCATGGCACTCAAAGAGCTCATAGCTTCCCTGCCAACCATGTCAGACTATAAATATCTCATTTACTTTATGATCTACGAGCCCTATGCTCACGGTCATCTAAGCTAACAACTCCTTAAAAATGTTTATCCACAGGACAAGAAGCGGTAAGCTCTGTACTTGTGGTGGAAAAAGGAAAGAAACAAATACCAGTATACTTTGTAAGCAAGGCAGTTAAAGCAGCCGAAATCAATTATTCCCCAATCGAGAAGCTGGTACAATCACTAGACACACGGCTAAGAGGCTAAGGAGATTGTTAGGAAACTTTATTTGTAAGTATTGAACAAAATCAGATTCAACTGGATCTATGAAGAAGATGAAAGTCCTGAAGATCACAAAAGGAAGAAGATCAGATAGGACAACTGAAATGAACTACATCTACTTCAAAGAATCACAAGTTGATCAAGAGCTGAAGAAGATTATCAGAAAAGGTCATTTCTGATGGATCTGATAATATTTCTGATGAAATATCATCAGTTTCTGACGATTCTGATCATCAGATTTTCTGATGATTTGTTCATGTAACACCTCGAAAATTTACGTTCAATAATGTGTTGACACATGTCATGGACTTAGAATGTGTGAAAACATACTTTAAAGGGACTAAAGTTGACAAACGGTGAAACTATGTGAATTCACGGGTTCAAAGTATCAACAATGGATAAATAGACTCTATAATAACCCTACATAATGTTTATAACCTTAAACGGATGGATCATGGATCATACGAAGCGGAAAATGCACGAAAGTGAGGAATTACAAACTATAGGGACTAAAAGTGTCAACATGTTGAATTTATACCTCTGAGTGAACTTTTGGCAGCCCCGAAGCTTTGTAATGCTAGAATATACTCACTAGAATATGTGGTAAAAATTTCACGAAGTTTCGATATCGTATGAGAAAGTTATGGCTAAAACCGTACTTGAGGGGTTAAAAGCGTCAACGTCAAATTTCATGGCTTTTCGGGTGAGCGCAAAGTTATCCGAGGACATTACCATGTTGGTAAATGTCCCAAGGTTCTTAAAAACCAGATTTGAGGGTTTACGAGTCAAGATTCATAGCCAAAACCTCGCGTGCAAGGACAGGGACCAAAACTGCCAATAATTAGCAAAGTTTGGCAGCTGCCAATAAACCCAGGTGCAGCAGATTGCGAGCAGGGGCTGTTTAGTCCATTTTTTTTTAGTGTAAAACAGCTGTGAGCACCTCCATTTCTCACCAATAGATGGCCATGCATGTCTAGGACACCTGGTGCACTCTTACAACTCCTGAATTCACAATAAATCTGATCAATTCATCACTTTTTTTGAGGACTTGTGTAACCACCAAGAACACATACAATTTTGCAAGAACTCTCAAGGCATTCCAGGAGCTTTCTGGTCGTCAAGGCAGCCTCCAAGTGCTTTCTAGGCTTCATTAGGACCTTTGTAAGCATTCATATCATCCTCTAATCCGTTCTAGCATAGATTATTAGTTAAAAGTCAAACCGTTGTTCATATAGTTTGACTTTTCGATTAAACAAAATTGGCTCTGTAATTTCTCAAATTGAAACCACTTATAAGTTGGTATTTATGTGGGAAACAAACCCTCAAAAGGGTATTCTCTGATTCCCACTCTAAGCATGCTAGTTGTCGAGTCAAAGATGTTCTTAAAAAGTCAACAGAAATCGTTTTTGCAAAATATAGCGTAAATGGTAATGTAGATGAAATGCAATCAGTTTGATCATCATAAATAACTTATAATGAATATAAGAATGTGTTTTATCATAATCAACTCGACAATCTTTAGTATAAACTCGGATCGGAACCGAAAGTCTTATAAAACGACTTTTTCGTTGACTCTCGATTCGGATCCGTGCATGCATGTTTGAGATCTGTATTAGAGTTTATTGTTGACCATTTTTATTTATGTATGACTCTCTGGAATTTTTATAACTTGAGTCTATGCTTAACCGATTCGTATGCATGTTTCCGAGTTATGCTTAAAGTTGACTATTTTGCCCTTTTTGATATAAAACGTGATTTTTGGAAAAGTGAAAGAGTAGAAATCTTTATTACTAATTTATAAACTTGCACCGAAAATTTGAGATCAGTTGGTGGTCCAGATTTTGAGTTATGGCCGATATCGTAAAACTATATCTTTATGTACATAAACGGCGCTTTTAGCGTATAACCTATTTAAGGCCACTTTTTGGTATAAAAATTTTTACCCACTGATGTTATATAATATTTTGGGATTTTTGATGATTTTTATTTAATTTTTGGCTGATCGTTTCATAGGTCGCTAAGTTGATTCGGTTAATGCCGGTTTTGACCTTTTAAGCCATAAAATGAGTTTTATAAATTCTTTTGACCCCAAACCTTTTTCTACTGATTTTATTTGTTAAATAGATTATTTTGAGCATTCTGGAAATATAAAAATCTCAGCTTTCTTTTAAAAACCCGGAAACGGCTCTAAATCGCATTTTTAAGCGTTTTAAGCGCATAGTAAGCATTATACTCATATTAAACACATAAGATTCATACCTACTGATGTATTTAGCATATTTTCATATAATAACAGTAAGTATAAGTTTTTGAACTCAGATTTCCAGTTTTGACATTTTTAGCCCTTGTGAAATTACTAAAATACCCCTACGGTGCATAGTTTGATTTTAAATGATAGGTTTTGTATATGGGTCATACCCTACTGTTATAATAAGACAAATTAAGTATATTTACTGTATGATTCAGACCCGAAACTCAGATTTCCAATTTAACCCTTTTATAATCTTTTAAATGACCAAAATGCCCTTATAAGGCATAAATTGAGTTTAAAATTCATTCGGGGCATAATGGAACATAACTTGCTGATATTATATCATATTTAAAGCATATTATCTCAGGGAACTTGCATATGACTCTTTTGGTTACCCGTAACGCCCTTTAGCGCTCGGTTCGGTTTATGTAACTAGTTTGCATAAATTGACCGAAACGGGTCAAACGTTATCGTTTTTGTCTCAAAATCCAGAATGTATTTAGTATACCCATATTATACAAGTATTCAAACTTGTCGGGTCTAAATCACATTCTATCCGGTCTTCGCGTAATCGTGCGCTTGTACCGTATCGTCCTTAAAACTAACCGGTCTAAGCTTAGGCTTAAATAAAGACCCGTTAGAAATCTAATAGGTTATTATAAACCTTTGTTCCAGATTAGGAGCACCAGTAAAAGATACTTGCATTTTTCTTGATTGTGATTGATACTTATTCAGGTAAATACTCTTTGGCTTATTTTCCCTATACGGGCTTGGGTTACGGTATATAGAATACCGCTTGATCGGGCATTAAATCCTCCACTGTTGCGTGGGTAGTTGGAATAATTTAATCGGCTCGTTTAAACAGTCTTGTTCACTTAAGGCCTTTGGGGGGTTAATTGACCATGTCCCGGATATCCTTGGCATCATCTTACGAGATGGCCACGACCTGAGTACGGGGTGTAGGCATACACCTGTCAGTATATAACTCTTTATTGTGGTGGGTCCATTGATCTTTAGCCCGGACTAGATCCGGGCCACTGAACGCAAGTAACATGTAATTCGTTCACATGATTATTATATTAAATAATTGACCCAAGTTAATAAAAATGTTTTGTGCCTTGTGCATTTAAATCAATTTTCAACCTTTTCAAAATGAGTCAGTCGAATTGTATTTACCAGTGTAAACTGACGTATTTTTCCCAAAAAGATTAAGTGCAGGTACTACACGTAATAGGCTGGGAGGCTTCTAGAGCGTCCACAATAGGTCTCGCAGCTTGGACGACAAATAAACTGTTGAACAATTATCCTATTTTATTTCGATCCGCCTGTGGATCCGTTTCAACTACTCGTGATATTTATTATTACATTTTATTTAAAAGTTGAAATGAATCTATCTTTTGCTTCCGCTGTGCATTATTATATTGTGTTGTTTGTCTATGATGATATCAACTACGTCACGATACTCCCCACCGGGCCCACCGGTGACACGTGGAAAATAGGGGTGTGACAGGTTGGTATCAGAGCCAACTCTGAGTGAATTAAATACTAGCCTTTTTTGTTTAATCTCAGTTACACAATTGCACAATCCTCGATTCTCGAGTCTAGACAAAGAACTTAGGAAATTTCCAAATTTTTGTTTAAATTTTCTAACCTTGTCTAAATTATATTTTTGTTGTATTACTTGTTTGTTTTTGACAGGAAGTTAAACATGCCGCCAAGAATGAGAGGACGAGGGGGACGAGGAGGATACGCAGCTCCAAATGATCACGAAGCCGGGCCTTCGCATCGGCGAACACCTTCGGGCTCTCATAACATAGATGCCCAAAATCTATGGAGGTCCTTCACTGAACCAGCCTCCACACCATCCATTCCCCATTCATTTGGGCCTCATTCAGAGAATGAGCCCCATCACTCGCAGCAGTCCTACATTCCTCTTGGACGCCAGTCACCCTTTGACAACACATCACCCACCATTCAGGGGCTGTACAACCCTGACGATTACCTGCAAGAACCAGTGGGTTTTAACCCACTTGGAGCCGAGGACCACTTCTCGGGTGGCAATGAGATGGAGGTCGATGAGGATACCGATCCATCCATGCCACCATCCAGCACACCAAACCACCCCATCGAGATTTCGGATGGGTCACCTTTCATGGGATCACCATACAATGGTCCCGATAGTTATGAGGAGATGTTCAAACAGTATGACTGGGTGTTTACCCCCAGTTATCATAACTCTCCTCTTCACCAGTCTTCCCATCACTCTCCTCTCCACCCGTCCTACCACAGCTCTCCCCTGCACCACCAGCAGCAGCCAGAGCAGCAGCCAGAGCAGCAGCAAGAGCAGCAGCAGAATCCATCTACGGATTCTCGATTTGTGGCAGTTACTCCGCCGCCACCGCCACCTCCGACTCATCCTCCCTCGCCCCCGAGGCGAAGGAGAGGAACGAACGCGAGGATGTCCTCGCGAGGAGGAGTGCGTATCCGCACCCCTCCACAGTCAAGCAGCAGCCGGTACTCACCGGTTCATGAAGAAACAGAGATGGGTGAATCTTCAAACCCCGTCTCTGAAGTAGCAACGGCGCCAGTCGCGCCACAGCCACAGCCACCACAAGGTTTTGGTGAACAAATCCCCGCCTACACTAATGCTGCGGCATTTAACCCCTTTGAGCAGCAGTTTCACACGGGGTACAACTATATGGAGGATCCGTACTGGATAGCGGCAAACTCCAACACCTTCCAGCAAGAAGCTTCCTATGGAGGTCCCTGGGCTACAGGACCCTCGACATATGGCTATCCATCATATGGGTATCAACAGTCGCAGTTTCTTCAACCTCCACAGTATCAGCAGCCGCAACCGCCCCAACCTCCGTTTTATCAGCCTCCTCAGCCGTCGTACTTTCAGCAACCACCTCAGGCGCCGACAATGTCGCCACCCCAAGTTCAGGAAATCATACAGGAGATTCAAGGGGTGCGTCAAGAATTTCGGCAGGAGATGGAGAATAATCAGAGGCGTAACCGGGGAATGATTCAGAAGGTGGTAGACTTGCTCAAGGGTAAGAGCAAGAAGGATTACTAAATCCTTTATTTATTTTAGAGATAGTCATGTCCCTGCGTGGACATATCTTTATGTACTCTACCCCTACGTGGGTAATTTTTCTTCTGTTTCGCCCCTGCGTGGGCATGTCTTTTATTTTGACCCCTGCGAGGGTTTGTTATTTGTTTAGCCCCTGCGTGGGCATGATATTTATGAAAAGTCCCGTTTAGGGCAATTTTGTACTCGTTAATTTTTAATTAGAATGGTAATTTCAGCTTTTCGTTTTTAAAAATTATATGCATAAATGTAATAAATGAATAAATGGAAAATAGCATTATTATTGTAATTCACCATTTTTAATAATAAGGATCTTAAAAAGGTAAAACCTAGCTATTATGTTGTCATAAACCTAGCCAAGACGGTACAACCTGCTTAAAAAGATTCGATCCCTGTTAACATCCGTAAGCACGTTAACATTCTTGACTAATGTGATCCGTGAAATCACACATGTCACCCTTTTTAATAAATTATCCAATTTATATTTTTATATATAATTGAAAGTGACATAATGCCTACGGGGCATAATAAATGTCACATAAAAACAAAAAAGCAGCTGTAGTTTATAAACTCCCTGTCAAGAAAAAGGATTGACTTGTCTTATTTAATCAAGCCTTAATCCTACAAAAATCTAAATTGTAATTTAGAAAATTTGTCTACGTGACTAGGCTTATTATGCCAATATTATATTTCGTTCTAAAAAGATTATTAGTAAAAATCCCGAATGAAATTATTAAAATTAACTAATATGGCTTTTGTTTACCATGGTTAATAAATCGTCAAGAACGATAATACTGTTTAGACTTCTAAATAGACCTTGTCCTTATTTTATGTAGCAATTTAAGACTACATGGCCAAATCCGAAGAACTAAACAGTCGCCCGGCACAGAACCCTGAAAATGCTCAAATGTTAATAACTGGTGCGGAATTGAAAGCACTAGTGAATGATGCCGTGGTCGAAGCACTGAATAGGCAATTTAGTGAAGCAAGCGGGACCCGAAGTAGGACCCGAACCGCATCACGTTCCAAACCAAGAACACATTCGGAGGGTCATAGCAAACCGCCCTCTCAGAAGGAGGTACCTAAGAATGATAAGCCAAAGAAGGATGATGAGGATCATCACTCCTCTAACCAAAACAGTGTCCCGATAAAGAAGATCAAGCAGAAACATGAATCGCACAGTAAGTCTTGCACTTATAAATACTTCGTCTCATGCAAACCCAGAGACTTTACTGGGGAGAAAGGAGCGGTCGACTGCATAACCTGGATAGACGAAATGGATACAGTCGTAGATATCAGCGGGTGTGCTGAACGGGATGTAGTGAAGTATGTGTCCCAATCGTTTAAAGGGGACGCACTAGCATGGTGGAAATCTCTTTTGCAAGCTACCGGAAAGGCCACACTTTACAGTATGTCATGGGATCAATTCGTAGCCCTTATTAAAGAGAATTTTTGTCCACAACATGAAGTGGAAAGGATCGAGTCAGACTTTGTATCATTGGTGATGACAAACCTGGACTGCCAAGCCTACTTAACGAGCTTCAACACGATGTCTCGATTGGTTCCATATCTTGTAACCCCTGAACCAAGGAGAATTGCTCGTTTTATCGGGGGGTTAGAACCCGCAATAAAGGTAAGTGTGAAGGCCTCTCGGCCAACGACTTTCAGGTCAGTAACTGACCTCTCCTTGTCCCTCACAATGGACGCGGTCCGACTAAGGTCGTTGAGGAACAAAGAGGCCGAGAATAAGAGAAAGCGTGAGGATGATACCTCACGAAGGTCAGAGAAGAGACACAGAGGGAAGGACGACCACAGGAAAGGGTCGGGATCGAAGAAGAATGGGCAGCAATCAGGGGAAAAGCCCAAATGTAAGACTTGTAGGAGGTACCATTTTGGGAAATGTCGACTTGAGTCGAAATCCCAGTCTCTCGCGAGGCCTTGTGGAATCTGTAAGTCCACAGAACACAAGACTTTGGAATGTAGGAAGTTGAAGGATGCAACCTGTTATGGTTGCAACGAGAAGGGGCATATTAAGTCAAATTGCCCAAAGAACGCTAAGAAAGCCGAAGACGGGAAGAAGACCAATGCGAGGGTCTTCAGGATGGACGCTAAAGAGGCTATCCAGGACGACAACGTGATTACTGGTACGTTTCTTGTAAATGATATTTTTGCTAGAGTCCTGTTTGATTCTGGAGCAGATAAATCGTTTGTAGATAATAAGTTTTGTGACTTGTTAAAATTGCCTGTAAAACCCTTAAGTGTGAAGTATGAAGTGGAGTTAGCCGATGGAACCATAGAAACCGCCTCGACTGTTCTAGATGGATGTGTTATATCCATTAGGAATCACTCGTTTCCATTATCCTTACTTCCCTTTAAATTAGCTGGTTTTGACATAGTGATAGGCATGGATTGGTTATCACACAACCAAGCCCAGATTGTGTGCAATAGAAAACAAGTGGTAGTTAGAACTCCCTCTGGTGAGTCACTAACTATCCAAGGAGATACCCAGCACGGATTGCCTGAGCAAGTGTCCATGCTCAAGGCATCCAGATGTATGCAGAAGGGTTGTGTCATTTATATGGCACAAGTTACTGTTGATGAGCCTAAGCCGAAGATTGAAGACATCCCTGTCATTTCGGAATACCCCGAAGTTTTCCCAGAACAACTACCTGGTTTACCACCAGATAGGCAAGTGGAATTCCGAATCGACATCATTCCGGGTGCAGCACCAGTGGCAAGAGCACCATATAGGTTGGCTCCAACGGAGATGAAGGAGTTAAGAATGCAGTTAGACGATCTGTTGGCAAAAGGTTTCATTCGACCTAGCTCGTCTCCCTGGGGAGCGCCTATTTTGTTTGTTAAGAAGAAGGATGGATCGATGCGTCTGTGCATCGATTATCGTGAGCTCAATAAAGTCACCATCAAGAATAGGTATCCTTTGCCCAGGATCGACGATCTGTTCGATCAGTTACAAGGGGCAAGCTACTTCTCCAAGATTGACTTGAGGTCAGGTTATCACCAGTTGAAGGTCAAGGATGAAGACGTGCACAAGACAGCGTTCAGGACTCGTTATGGACATTACGAGTTCCTAGTGATGCCTTTTGGGCTCACCAACGCACCAGCCGCGTTCATGGATCTCATGAACCGCGTCTGCAAGCCTTATCTAGATAAATTCGTCATAGTCTTTATTGACGACATCCTTATCTACTCAAAGAGCAAGGCTGACCACGAGAAACACCTTCGTTGTATTCTCAAGCTTTTACACCAAGAGAAACTCTACGCCAAATTCTCGAAGTGCGAATTTTGGCTTCGAGAAGTCCAATTCCTTGGACATGTAGTGAGCGAGCGTGGTATCCAAGTGGATCCCGCTAAAGTAGAAGCAGTGATGAACTGGCAAGAGCCAAAGACGCCTACTGAAATTCGTAGCTTCCTGGGTTTAGCAGGATACTATAGGCGATTCATCGAAAACTTTTCAAGGATTGCTGCGCCCCTTACTTCATTGACACGCAAAAAGGTTAAGTTTGATTGGGGCCCTAAGCAGCAGGAATCCTTCGATATTCTAAAGAACAAGTTGAGCAATGCACCAGTACTAACACTGCCCGATGGTATAGATGAATTTGTGGTGTATTGTGATGCGTCTCACACTGGTATGGGTTGTGTGCTCATGCAGAAAGGAAAAGTCATTGCCTACGCTTCACGACAGCTAAAGATTCACGAGAAGAACTACACCACCCACGACTTGGAGTTGGGTGCCATTGTATTTGCATTAAAACTCTGGAGACATTACTTATATGGTACCAAGTGTGTGATTTATTCCGATCATAAGAGCCTTCAACATTTGTTTAATCAGAAGGACCTAGACATGAGGCAAAGACGCTGGATGGAGACTCTAAATGATTATGATTGTGAAATAAAATACCATCCAGGCAAGGCAAATGTAGTTGCTGACGCTTTGAGTAGGAAGGAAAGAGTTAAACCCATTCGAATCAATGCCAAGCACATTGAAACCAAGAATGATTTGAACAAAAGGATATTAGCTGCACAGAAGGAAGCTGTGCTGGAAGCGAATTATCCTGGAGAAAAACTGGGAGTAACTGAGGAGCAGTTATCCCATGACAAAGACGGAATGCTTAGATTGAATGGAAGAATATGGGTTCCAATTTATGGAGGACTTCGAGATGTTATCCTCCAGGAAGCCCACAGTTCCAAATATTCCGTCCACCCTGGAGCTGACAAGATGTATCAGGATTTAAAAGCAAATTACTGGTGGATTGGTTTGAAAAAGTCTGTAGCTGCTTATGTAGCTAAATGTTTGACTTGTGCGCAAGTCAAAGCTGAGCATCAGAAACCGTCAGGTTTGTTACAACAACCTGAAATTCCCGTATGGAAGTGGGAGATGGTGACGATGGATTTCATCACCAAGTTGCCAAAGACGAGAAAGGGAAATGATACTATATGGGTCATAGTAGATAGACTGACGAAGTCAGCACATTTTCTACCCATCAAGGAGACTTATAGCTCCGATATGTTAGCCCAATTATACGTCGATAAGATTGTAGCTTTGCATGGAATACCTATGTCTATTATCTCCGATAGAGATACTAGATACACGTCACATTTTTGGAAAAGTTTCCAACAATCGTTGGGCACTCGTTTGAATTTTAGTACGGCTTATCATCCACAGACTGACGGTCAGAGTGAGCGTACTATTCAAACTTTGGAAGACATGCTACGTGCATGTGCGATCGATTTGGGTGGTAGTTGGGATAAGAACCTACCACTAATTGAATTCTCCTACAACAATAGCTACCACACCAGCATAAAAGCTGCGCCTTTTGAGGCCTTATACGGTAGAAAGTGTAGATCGCCTATTTGTTGGGCAGAAGTTGGAGATGTCCAACTATCAGGACCAGAAATTGTTTTTGAGACAACGGACAAGATTGTCCAGATCCGCGATCGATTGAGAGCTGCCAGGGATAGGCAGAAAATTTATGCGGATCCACAGCGCAAAGATTTTCACTTCGAAGTAGGTGAAAAAGTGTTGCTTAAGGTATCACCCTGGAAGGGGGTGATGCGATTTGGTAAGAAAGGCAAGCTAAGCCCGAGATACATAGGACCTTTCGAGATTATCGAACGTGTCGGGTCAGTTGCTTATAAGTTAAACTTGCCTGAAGAACTTAGCGCTATCCATAATGTGTTTCACATCTGTAATTTGAAGAAGTGTTCCGCTGATGGACCACCGGTTATACCGTATACGGATGTACATATAGATGAAACTTTGAAATTTGTGGAAAAGCCGTTATCGATTGAAGACCGAAAGGTAAAGAAGCTTCGAAGAAAGCACATACCTATTGTTAAGGTCAAATGGGATGCCCGTAGAGGTCCCGAATACACATGGGAGGTAGAATCCACGATGAAAGAAAAATACCCTCATTTATTTCAGTAAATCTCGAGGTCGAGATTTCTTTTAAGGGGGTGAGGATGTAACACCTCGAAAATTTACGTTCAATAATGTGTTGACACGTGTCATGGACTTAGAATGTGTGAAAACATACTTTAAAGGGACTAAAGTTGACAAACGGTGAAACTATGTGAATTCACGGGTTCAAAGTGTCAACAATGGATAAATAGACTCTATAATAACCCTACATAATGTTTATAACCTTAAACGGATGGATCATGGATCATACGAAGCGGAAAATGCACGAAAGTGAGGAATTACAAACTATAGGGACTAAAAGTGTCAACATGTTGAATTTATACCTCTGAGTGAACTTTTGGCAGCCCCGAAGCTTTGTAATGCTAGAATATACTCACTAGAATATGTGGTAAAAATTTCACGAAGTTTCGATATCGTATGAGAAAGTTATGGCCAAAACCGTACTTGAGGGGTTAAAAGCGTCAACGTCAAATTTCATGGCTTTTCGGGTGAGCGCAAAGTTATCCGAGGACATTACCATGTTGGTAAATGTCCCAAGGTTCTTAAAAACCAGATTTGAGGGTTTATGAGTCAAGATTCATAGCCAAAACCTCGCGTGCAAGGACAGGGACCAAAACTGCCAATAATTAGCAAAGTTTGGCAGCTGCCAATAAACCCAGGTGCAGCAGATTGCGAGCAGGGGCTGTTTAGTCCATTTTTTTTAGTGTAAAACAGCTGTGAGCACCTCCATTTCTCACCAATAGATGGCCATGCATGTCTAGGACACCTGGTGCACTCTTACAACTCCTGAATTCACAATAAATCTGATCAATTCATCACTTTTTTTGAGGACTTGTGTAACCACCAAGAACACATACAATTTTGCAAGAACTCTCAAGGCATTCCAGGAGCTTTCTGGTCGTCAAGGCAGCCTCCAAGTGCTTTCTAGGCTTCATTAGGACCTTTGTAAGCATTCATATCATCCTCTAATCCGTTCTAGCATAGATTATTAGTTAAAAGTCAAACCGTTGTTCATATAGTTTGACTTTTCGATTAAACAAAATTGGCTCTGTAATTTCTCAAATTGAAACCACTTATAAGTTGGTATTTATGTGGGAAACAAACCCTCAAAAGGGTATTCTCTGATTCCCACTCTAAGCATGCTAGTTGTCGAGTCAAAGATGTTCTTAAAAAGTCAACAGAAATCGTTTTTGCAAAATATAGCGTAAATGGTAATGTAGATGACATGCAATCAGTTTGATCATCATAAATAACTTATAATGAATATAAGAATGTGTTTTATCATAATCAACTCGACAATCTTTAGTATAAACTCGGATCGGAACCGAAAGTCTTATAAAACGACTTTTTCGTTGACTCTCGATTCGGATCCGTGCATGCATGTTTGAGATCTGTATTAGAGTTTATTGTTGACCATTTTTATTTATGTATGACTCTCTGGAATTTTTATAACTTGAGTCTATGCTTAACCGATTCGTATGCATGTTTCCGAGTTATGCTTAAAGTTGACTATTTTGCCCTTTTTGATATAAAACGTGATTTTTGGAAAAGTGAAAGAGTAGAAATCTTTATTACTAATTTATAAACTTGCACCAAAAATTTGAGATCAGTTGGTGGTCCAGATTTTGAGTTATGGCCGATATCGTAAAACTATATCTTTATGTACATAAACGGCGCTTTTAGCGTATAACCTATTTAAGGCCACTTTTTGGTATAAAACTTTTTACCCACTGATGTTATATAATATTTTGGGATTTTTGATGATTTTTATTTAATTTTTGGCTGATCGTTTCATAGGTCGCTAAGTTGATTCGGTTAATGCCGGTTTTGACCTTTTAAGCCATAAAATGAGTTTTATAAATTATTTTGACCCCAAACCTTTTTCTACTGATTTTATTTGTTAAATAGATTATTTTGAGCATTCTGGAAATATAAAAATCTCAGCTTTCTTTTAAAAACCCGGAAACGGCTCTAAATCGCATTTTTAAGCGTTTTAAGCGCATAGTAAGCATTATACTCATATTAAACACATAAGATTCATACCTACTGATGTATTTAGCATATTTTCATATAATAACAGTAAGTATAAGTTTTTGAACTCAGATTTCCAGTTTTGACATTTTTAGCCCTTGTGAAATTACTAAAATACCCCTACGGTGCATAGTTTGATTTTAAATGATAGGTTTTGTATATGGGTCATACCCTACTGTTATAATAAGACAAATTAAGTATATTTACTGTATGATTCAGACCCGAAACTCAGATTTCCAATTTAACCCTTTTATAATCTTTTAAATGACCAAAATGCCCTTATAAGGCATAAATTGAGTTTAAAATTCATTCGGGGCATAATGGAACATAACTTGCTGATATTATATCATATTTAAAGCATATTATCTCAGGGAACTTGCATATGACTCTTTTGGTTACCCGTAACGCCCTTTAGCGCTCGGTTCGGTTTATGTAACTAGTTTGCATAAATTGACCGAAACGGGTCAAACGTTATCGTTTTTGTCTCAAAATCCAGAATGTATTTAGTATACCCATATTATACAAGTATTCAAACTTGTCGGGTCTAAATCACATTCTATCCGGTCTTCGCGTAATCGTGCGCTTGTACCGTATCGTCCTTAAAACTAACCGGTCTAAGCTTAGGCTTAAATAAAGACCCGTTAGAAATCTAATAGGTTATTATAAACCTTTGTTCCAGATTAGGAGCACCAGTAAAAGATACTTGCATTTTTCTTGATTGTGATTGATACTTATTCAGGTAAATACTCTTTGGCTTATTTTCCCTATACGGGCTTGGGTTACGGTATATAGAATACCGCTTGATCGGGCATTAAATCCTCCACTGTTGCGTGGGTAGTTGGAATAATTTAATCGGCTCGTTTAAACAGTCTTGTTCACTTAAGGCCTTTGGGGGGTTAATTGACCATGTCCCGGATATCCTTGGCATCATCTTACGAGATGGCCACGACCTGAGTACGGGGTGTAGGCATACACCTGTCAGTATATAACTCTTTATTGTGGTGGGTCCATTGATCTTTAGCCCGGACTAGATCCGGGCCACTGAACGCAAGTAACATGTAATTCGTTCACATGATTAGTATATTAAATAATTGACCCAAGTTAATAAAAATGTTTTGTGCCTTGTGCATTTAAATCAATTTTCAACCTTTTCAAAATGAGTCAGTCGAATTGTATTTACCAGTGTAAACTGACGTATTTTTCCCAAAAAGATTAAGTGCAGGTACTACACGTAATAGGCTGGGAGGCTTCTAGAGCGTCCACAATAGGTCTCGCAGCTTGGACGACAAATAAACTGTTGAACAATTATCCTATTTTATTTCGATCCGCCTGTGGATCCGTTTCAACTACTCGTGATATTTATTATTACATTTTATTTAAAAGTTGAAATGAATCTATCTTTTGCTTCCGCTGTGCATTATTATATTGTGTTGTTTGTCTATGATGATATCAACTACGTCACGATACTCCCCACCGAGCCCACCGGTGACACGTGGAAAATAGGGGTGTGACAGTTCACTAGAATTTCTGATGAAGTGGTTTATCAGAAATTCTGATGAATACCCCACTTGTCTAAATATCAGCCCTATCCTGCCACACTTACCGAAGCAAGTTGACATTATTGGATATCATGATGACAAAGGCAAATTGAACGTTGGATTCAATGAATGTGTCAAATTGTTACTTTTTGCAGGATTTATTGCATGAATAAACAAATGTTTATTCATGTACCCAGCCTTCTATAAATAGAAGGCTCACCATGGAGAAGACGATGAGTTAAGCTTAGCAATCATACATACTACATAACTCCATTGCCCTCTCACCCACAGAATTCAAGATTCATTTGTATTAGATAATAATCTTACAATCACGTTGTAAACTATTTCGTTTCAAAGTGATATAAACTTGATAATTCTGTACTATAGGTCTTGTTTTTTGAAAGTCTGATTTACATTTCCGCACATCTTTTTCACATCTACTGAAATCACTTGCCATATTACGTGAAAAGAAGTTTTTAAGTCCAAACTGGGACCAACAATTGGCATCAGAGCAGATTGAATAAACTATTTTCAAACGATCAATCGCTCATCTTCTTTTCTCTAAATATGGCCAGCTTTCAATCTTGGAATAATGCTTTTAACATTGGTTCTATGTCCAAACCTCCGACTCTGGTCAGAGAGGAATACCCCCAGTGGAAAATCAGGATGGTCAATTTCCTTAATAGTCATGACCGAGCTCTGTTTCAATCCATTGAAAGGGGTCCACATATACCAATGACTGAAATACCAGCTATTCCAGCAACTGACCAATCACCTTCTATCCCTGCCTCCAGAGGTCCCAAAAGTGAAATACTTTGGAGTGAGGAAGACAAGGAAAAGGTGGTTGGGGATGAAAGGGCAAAGTCACTTTTAATAATGGCCATCCCCAATGACATATTTTCACAAGTTGATGCATGTGCATCAGCTAAGGAAATATGGGATCAGTTGGAAAATCTTTGTAAAGGAGGAGAAAGGATGAAGAGAAACAAGAGAACAAACAATGTTTCCTCATATGAGAGGTTTAAAAGTTTACCCAATGAAAGGTTAAATGATACATATCAAAGATTTACAAAACTTTTAAACGAGCTAAAGAAATTTGGTATAACCAAATCAAATGATGAAAGAAACATAAAATTTCTTGATGCTTTACCTAGAGAATGGAGAAGTCTAACCATGACTTTGTCCTCAACCTTAGAACTAGGAAACATGAGTCTTCATGACTTATACAACATCTTGATCCCCAGAGAGGAAGAAATATTTGAAGAAACCATTCAAAGAGGGGGATCTTTAGCTCTTATCTCAAACTCACAAAGAATACCATCTACCAGTGATCCACAACCATCAAACAACCAAAACCTTGAAATTTCTGAAACATCATCAGATTTTTCAGCTTTTGCTGAAGCCATAGCACTGTGTAACACCTCGAAAATTCATGTCCAATAAAATAAAGACACGTGTCCCATAAGATAAATGTGTCATAAATTCCGGATCAAGTTAAAGGATGTAAGGTAGGATTTAAAAGCGTCGACATGTTAATAAATACCTCTGAGCGACCTATGTATAAATCCCAAACCTTAACCTGTCTTATAAACATCTGATAAACATCCCAATCCGGTTAATGCTAGTAATAATTGATCCAAATTGCAAGGATGGGATCCTATGAGAATGGGTACGACAAACCTTCATGCATATTCCCTTCCAGAAGAATCCAAGGAATTTTTGAAGCATGGCAAGTTGACATAACTGTTCAAGCATGTTCAAGAGGTCCCATACTGATAATAAAAGTCCAAGATTCGAGGTTATAAAGTTGCATGATCAAAGCTTGAAAGTTTACAAATTTTTGTTTTCTGGTGAAGGCTTACGGACCGCAAAGGATACACCTTATAGTCCGTAAGGAAGCTAACCCGGGTGATGTTTTTTGAAAAGCGGATACGGACCGCAAGGCCTTAGCCTTACGGTCCGTAAGGCAGTCCCAGCATCAGATTACATGACAGGTGCCTGTTATAACAAGTTTAACCGACTTATATTGCTAGTTTTCAATACCATGTGCAACCCCAACTGGTTTTTAGAGTATAGGGACACTTGGGATGCATCAAAGATCAATGGTAGACTTGCTTGGCATGATCTAGTGAGATTAAACTCACTATATAAACACCCATTGTTGCAAACTTTGAGCACTTGCACTTGGAAACATTCATAACTTCATTCCTGGAGCACAAGATCAGTCCCCCAAGCATTTCTAGTCGTAATTAGGACCTTGGTAAGCTTCGTTAACTTTCCTTAATCTTGTTTTACTTAGTTAATTAGCTTAAAGTCAAACCGTCGTAATTATGGTTTGACTTAATGATTAATCACTAATGATCCAGTGATTAGTCAAGCTAAAAGTAGTTATAAGTTGGTATTTATGTGAGCAATAAACCCTTAAAGGGGCACCCTCTGAATTCCACTCTAACTAGGTCAAATGTCGGGTCAAACTTAATCCGAAAAAGTCAACAGAATCTTAATTTTCGAATCAACGCATAATTAACAATGTAGAAGACGTATAACCTGTTTTACCACTCATATAACTTGGTAATCAATGCAAGAACATGTTTAAGCATGTCCGACCCAACGATTTTCAGTTTAGGACCGGTTCGGAATCGAAAGTCGCATAAATTGACCACTGCTTTGACTTTCAGTTCTGACCCACATTAGCATGATTTAGAAATGCCTAAGAGCTTCATTAGGACCAGGTTATATGATAGTATAACCCTCTGTGATTGGCTCGTTGATTGTCCGATTCATTTACACGTTTCCGTTAATCGCTTAATGTTGACCATAATGCCCTTTTGACCGTAAAACGAGAATTTTGGAAATGTGAGAGGGCAATAATCTTTGTTACTAATTTGTAAACATGTCCCTAAAATTTCACATCAGTTGAAGGTCTAGATTAGGAGTTATGCTCAATAGCGTAATTAGGAGGTCTTTTATTAATTAAACGACACAATTAGCGTAAAGCCTATCTAAACCCAAATTTTGACACCAAACCTTTCACCCACTGATGTAATATAATATTTTGGGATTTTTGAAGATTTTTAATTATTTTTAAACTGATCATAACATAGGGTTATTACCTTGATTCGGTAGTTACCAATTATACCCTTTTCGTTTATAAAATGAGTTTTACATAACAAATTCATACCAAATCTTTTGCTACTGATTTTATATGATAAATGAAGTATTTTGAACTTTATAACCTGATCAGAAAACTCAGATTTCCCATTATAAACCGGAAATCGCTTAAAACGACTTTTTACGCGTATTAAACACATAGTATGGGTTTAAAACCATTTTGTCATATAAGACATATCACCAACTGATATAACCTATTAAATTAAGTTGTTTTACTGATTATTTTAGACCTGAATCTCAGAATTTTATTTAATCTCTTTTATAATCTTTAAAATGACCAAAATACCCCTACGGGGCTTAATTTGAGATTAAACTCGTTTTGGGCATAATGGAAGGTATCCTACTGATATCACAACATATTTAAAGCATATTAACTTAGGAAACCTGTTCGTGACTCATTTAGTTACCCGTTATGCGTCATTCGCGTTCGATTCGGTTTATCTAACTAGTTTGCATAAATTGA
This sequence comes from Helianthus tuberosus, assembly GCA_030545235.1. Classification (NCBI taxonomy): domain Eukaryota; kingdom Viridiplantae; phylum Streptophyta; class Magnoliopsida; order Asterales; family Asteraceae; genus Helianthus; species Helianthus tuberosus. The sequence goes on from JARYGA010037535.1 coordinate 69,221, forward strand.
TCGAAAGGGGCCAAACCGTATCATTTTCACCTCAAAATCCAGAATGTGTTTAGTTTACCCATATTATGCAAGTCTTCAAACTTGTCGGGAATAAATCACATTCTACTCCGGTCTTCGCTTAATCTTGCGTTTTGAACCGTATACCTTTCTTTAAAAACTAACCGGTCTAAGTTTAGGCTTAATTAAGACCCATTAGGAATCTAATAGGTTATTAAAACCTTCGTTCTAGATTAGGGGCCCAGTAAAAGCTACGTGCACTTGCTGTTGTGATTTATACTTTGCTCAGGTAAATACTTTTAACTTATTTTCCCTTATACGGGCTTGGGGTACGGTATATAAAATACCGCTTGGTCGGGCATTGAATCCTTAATCGTATGGAGGTTAAATTATTGAAGTGACCCGTTTAAATTGTTTTGTTTGTTTAAAGCCTTTGGGGGGTTAATGACCATGTCCCGGATATCCTTGGCATCATTTATGAAATGGCCACGACCTAAGCACGGGGTGTAGGCGTGCACCCGACAGTGTATATATAAATAATAAGGTATAACCGCCGGTTTCAAGAATAACCCACCGCGGGACTATATCATGTGGTGTGTCTATTAATCTTTAACCCGGTATTCAACCCGGGCTACTGAACGCATAACGAACATGTAATTCTTTTACAAGTTTATATATAAATAATTATCCCAAGTTATAAAATGTTTATGCCTTGTGCATTCAAATCCATTTCCTAAACCTTTTCAAAATGAGTCAGTTAATTGTATTTACCAGTGTAAACTGACGTATTTTTCCCAAAAAGGTTAAGTGCAGGTACTACTCGAAATAGTCTGGCCTCTCCTTAGCATCAATAAGAGTCTCGCAAGCTTGGATGCATAAAAAACTGTTGAACTGTGTTTCCTTTTATTTGATCCGCCTGTGGATCAGTTTCAACTATTTGTGATACTTAATATTACAATTAATTGGTTGATATAAATCTATCTTTTGCTTAAGCTGTGCATTTATAATTTGTGTTGTTTGACTATGATGATATCAACTACGTCACGATACTCCCCACCGGGCCCACCGGTAAAACGTGGAAATATCGGGGTGTGACAGGTTGGTATCAGAGCCAACACTGAGTGAATTAAACACTAGCCTTTTGTGTTTAATCTCAGTTACACAGTTGCACATTCCTAAATTTTCGAGTCTAGACAAAGAACTTAGGACAAATCCAAATTGTTTTTAATCCTAACTTTGTCCTTTATATTCCTTTGTTGTTTATTTCATATTGTTTGACAGGAAATATGCCACCGAGGTTCCGAAGTGGAGGACGAGGCAAGGGGCCAATCCACGCCCCAAACGATCACGAGGCCGGGCCTTCACACCGGCGAACCCCTTCTGCTACAATGAGTGCTGGTCCTCAAGGAGACTGGAGGATCTATTCGGAGCCCGCTAGGTGATCTGCCTCGTTTAGCTCGACGCCTCCTTATCGTCACTCCTTTGGGCCGCAATCAGAGAATGAGCCCGAAGACTCACGCCACTCCTACTTGCCGTTGCAGCGATCCATGTCGCACCATTCCTTTGGCGACCCCACTCTTGTCTTCCAGGGCCGGTTCAACCCGGCAAACTACATTCAAGAACCAGTGGGCTTTAACCCATTGGGCCCTGAAGACCATTTCCCCAAAGCTCAGGGAATGGCTATAGATGAAGACACGGATCCTGTTAAACCACCTTCTGGGACACCTACTCACCCCATCGAGATTTCGGATGGGTCATCCTTCCACGGATCACCTTACCGTGGCCCTGACAGCTATCAAGCAAGGTTCAACCAGCATGAATGGTATTTTACACCCTCTCACCATTCATCGCCTCATCAGCAGCAGTAGCAGGATCCCTTCGAGGATTCGCATTTCGTGGCAGTCATGCCACCGCCACCACCGCCGCCAATACAACTAGCACCTCCAGAACCACCGAGGCGCAGAAGAACAGGCGCACGAATGTCCGTGCGAGAAAAGGGTTTTCACTTTAGCACCCCCTAACACTCAAGTGGCAGTCACTATCCGCCACTACATGAAGACCCATAAATGGGTGGGCCTTCAAACCCAGTTCCAAAGGTGAATTCTGCACCAGTTCCACCACCACCGCCGCCATTGGGATTTGGTAATCCAATTCCTACATACGCCGGTTCAACGGCATATAATCCATTTGAGCAGTCGGCCCACACTCACTACAACTATGTTGAAGTCGACCCATACCTCGTAGCGGCAAACTACAACGCCCTTCATCTTGAAGGACCATATGGAGCCCCCTGGGGAGTGGGATATCCAGCTCATGGGTATCAAATACCTGCTCGACCTCCGATTCAGCAGCAGCCGCAGCCACCACGGTTTTCCCCACCGGAACAGGAGGAAATCCTCCAAAGACTAAACAGGGTGGAACGAGAATTTCAAGAAGAGCGTAGGAATAACAGGGGATTCCTCAAGGGCCTAGCAAGCTTGTTAAAAGGAAGGAAGAAGAGGGAACATTGAATCCCTATATGTATTGTTGTATTTACTTATTTCAATCAAGTCCCTGCATGGACATTTATATATGTACTTAGTCCCTGCGTGGACTTGTCTTTTGTAGGTCCCTCTCGAGGATGAGTTAAAACCTTATCCTTGTTATATCAAACACACTAGCGAGTGCGGAATCCAAGCTAGCATGCAACCGAGAATGTATACGAGAACAAGCACAAACACAACACACAAGATTCACCGATTAACACCACATGTATTAATACGAATGAAGGGTCCGGTTACAAGCTCAATGTTTACAGAAGTGTTCTATAAACTCTCAAAGTGTGTGTGTTCTCCTGTCTCTCTCTGCCTTATCTCTCGTGTCTGTCTATCGTCTAACTTTTGTGTCTCACTGTCGAAGAGAACACAACACACGGGTATTTATACCCGACACAGCGTGTCTGGTCGAAGGATCAGACAGACTGATCGAAAGATCATCTGTCGACCAGAAACAGCTCGAATGATCCATATGTACCTCGAAGGATGATATCCTTCGAGGTCCATCTATCGAAAGCTATCTTTCGAGCTCATCATCGAAGGATATAAACTATCCTTCGATGATCTATCCTTCGACACACACAACTAACAACCAATGTGCTAACTGTTTGGCCAAGTCAAACCAGGAGGATGGTTGACTTGGTCAAACTTACATCGAACGCACATTGTAACAAACTAAGACGTAACCCAGACTAACATAAGACATCGTTTTGTATCATGACGAAATACAGACAAAGTACAGACACAAGTGCACCAACAAACTCCCCCTTGGCTGTAGCTTTGTCTCGATCTTCGTGTCTTCAAGTCTTCAAGGCCGAGTCGAACCGAGCCGAGTCGCGTCCACACAAAGTGCATCAACAAACTCCCCCTTGGACGCTACTCGTGATGGTTCGTCTTCTATGTCTTTTCATGTCGGAGGATCTTCAAAGTTTTCACGCGTCGTAAGCAGAAAGTGTATCAACAAACTCCCCGTTTAATGTAGAAAGTGTGTTGACAAACTCCCCCTTAGATTGAACTCTCCATTGAGTCATGCTCGTGAATCTTTTGACTTGTCAATTCTTCAGATCCTTGTGGTGTTGATGAAGGGACATCGGCAACTCGATCATCTTATCCTTTGAGTGCCTCCACTTCGTGTCTTCATTCCAAAGCTTTTCATCGAACATGTTCTCCTCGCCTTTAGCATCTGCACATGCAAGAAAGCTAAACGCATAATGAGAACAACCGCTTGGAATATAGTTAACATTTAAACTAATGACACATATGAGATCAAATCTCAATCAAACACCAACCGACAGTAGTTTGAAAGTTTAGAAAAATATTCATTTTAATCCTTTAACTTTCAAAACTCGTTAACTTCGACTGTTTATGAAGATGCAATTGTTTTCCAGCTTACGATCAGGATTTTGGTAGGATAGACTCGAGTTCCAACATCAGTCAATCAAAAATAAACTTGAAGAAAAATCTTTTTGGATTTTATAAAGTTTAAATTAAAACACACCTAAAATCTTTTTGAAATTTTCATTTTTCAAAAGTAAAGACGGAAAGCAATAAATAAATATATACCAAGATACATAAACAGGAAACATTAAATAAATATTTACAGACATTCTTTTTGCGAGTTTCGAGGGTAAGAGAATCATATCAGTGTACGGTCATGTCCAAAACGCTCTTGTTGTTCAATTAGTTAACATTAAGATAAGCATCCTATAACGATTATCGGTATTGTTGTCCACTTAAGCTCAGCTTATCATTTGTAATCATGGCGAGGGGATACGTTAAGATATAATTTATACTTACCGACCGGTGTTCATCCACATCACGACACATTCCCGTATCAAGGTATGCACGAGGATTCATCTTACCGGTGAGTATACCGATTATCATCTGTTTGACCGTATATGATGTGAGATTCTCACTTATTTTGATTGAAAACAAGCCCTATGTGATATAATCACTTATTGATGAGGAACTTGATTTTCGATGCATGAGGGCACAGGAGCAAGTCCGTGAACAGGTCAGTACTTTCGTACAGCAGAGAGACGAACTTGACTCCCGGAAAGAATTTGTGATATATTATCACTTATTTGTTTGGACATGTGATTGTTGATCACTTATTGAGGTCGTATGCAGTATGTACACGTATGTATAGTATCATGGAAGATCTAGACTTGCGTCCCCGTTATTTTTCGGTAAAAGATACAACCATGATACCCAGATGATAAGCAGCATAAAGACCGAATATCTCAGAACCTCGGCAATCTCTCAAACGAAATTTCGGTACTAAGACCATATGCCAATGAATGGTTCCCACCCAGTCTTCAGTCGATTTAAGTTTATATCACCCTGCACACTTTAAAATGATTGTGAGCCTACCGATACATCTTATATAGAGCTGCTTATCGCTTTTCAGTTTAGGTTTAAAGAGGTTTAGACAGACCACTGATGTACTATCATATTCTCTTTTTCTCGCCAGGAAACTCATTTTTGTTTTTCTATTGTTTTTTTTTTGTGTTTTTGAAATTTTTCGATGTTTTTGGATTTTCAAATTTTTGGATTTACTCCCCCTAAAATCAACAAACTAAAATAAATTTAAAACACAAAGGTATTTACAAAAATGATTTTCCGATGTTGGTTAACTCATGTTTTACCTCAATGCCGTTTACCAAAATTAAGTTGTAATCAGAAATGATTTAGCGAATTTTGGAAAAATCAGTTGGCATGTCGGTAAGCGGTGCGGACCATGACAGCATTGTCTGGTCAAAGAGTGCTGTACGAGATAATAATTCACAAAGCAGCTTAAATATCGACAAGTATAGGAGAGATTAGAAATTTAAAACCGTATCCTGCAACTGCATCGTGCATTGCAAGGAATCTGAGTGCTCTCCCAAACTGAATATCCACCCGGTGTGGATTTCAAGGTCGATTTGTAGCTACTGAAATCCCTTCACAGCAACAAGATCATAAACCTCTGGGTCCGGCTGGTCTTCCACATTGCACCAGCGAAGGTCTTTGTCTTTCTCTTTCAGAAGTAGTGTGCGGTTGTGCAACCCATGCCAAGGCGTCCGCACACCTGGTTGGTTTGTTCAACAAACACATTTTCTTCAATCACACCACGAAGAAATGTACACTGCACGTTCATCTTGTAGATTGTTGAACTTCAGACGTGCTGCAGGTGCGTACATTTTGATTTGAATCTATCCCGGGGACCCGATCAAAGCCTTGAACATTCACATTTTGAAATGATTTTCATTTTGTCGAAGCTTTTCAATCTCTTTCAACAGACATTTCTGTTTCCCTGTACTTTTTCTCTCCATCAAAGGCAGCAATTTCTTCTGTTGCCTATTTTGTGCAAGGATGCTCCACTATCAACAATCTTATGACTATCGAAAGTTCCTCCTGGAATATCCTACACGCTTACTCAAAAATTAGTTGGAGAGAGGGACCCAAGCCTTTGTGGACTTGGGTCGTCCTTGATCATCAAGAAAAGTGATTTCAATCATTTGATGATTAGGAAAAAGAACCTGTGGTGCTCCCCCTGACTGAATTACCTGTTTTTGTTTCCAAGCTGTTTGTTCTTTACCAGTATTTGCATTAATTGTTTTAGCATTTACTGGTTTTACAGTTTTAGGTTTTTCTTCTTTGACCTCTGATTTTAAGGCCTTCTCAATTACCTTTTGATTCTTTTGTTTTAACTTCTTTTCCCTTTCTTTCAAGACACGTGGGTCTTGTTTCGGGGAAAATGATCGTTTTTGGTAATTGGTTTCTTGGGGAGCACTTGTTTTAGCCTTCAACTTTTGCAGGTATGGGCAGTATCTTACAATATGCCCAATTGTGCCACACTCAAAGCACATTCTCCGCTCTACAAACCTCGGAGAAATACGTTGATGACCAGACTGAGAACCAGACCATGAACTTTGTGATCTTGACGTGCTTGGACCTAAATCACATCCGTTGGTGTGTTGGGTGTAATTATTCTGATCATTTCGTTTTAAAATTCTAACTTGTTTTACAAAATCAACGTTAGATTTTTCTTGAAATGTTTCAATTTTATCGGAACCCGTGGACCCAACAAAGTTCATTTTCGGGTCTCGTTTCTTAACAGGAGTTCTTTTGTTCTGCACCTTTTGTTGTTGAGCCTTTGGTTGTTCAGTCTTAGCCTGCTGAACTTTAGGTGCTTGAACCTTCTTGTTCTGAGCCTTCTTTCCCTGTACTTTACCTTTTCCTGAGTTGACTTGTTGTTTTCGCTCAATGGGTAGTTTTTGGTTTCCGTATTGTTTTCGAATTTGTTCACACGGAATTGGATCACATTGAGTGACGGTAATTTTGCCACTTTTGTTCCCCAAAAACTTATCAGTACATTCTTCAAAAATTTGCTCAATTAAATCTTGATTTACATTTTTAATTGGAAAATCTTTGTTAGAGTAGATTTTGCTATCTCCTTTGAGCGTGTACAACAAGTTATTCTCTTCACTGCTAGATACAAGGGACTCCATTGGTTTTGACATTTCAGTCTTACTCGGTTTCACTGGTGGATCACACAGGATGTGATTCTCGATTGGAATATCTGTTGTAACCGAGTTAGACTGTTGTTTCACAATTACTTCAGATTCATCATCCGAAGAATCAGCATCCTCAACAATGGGAGGACTCTGTTCCTTAACACATGATGAATCTGTCACCTTCTCAGATTCAGATTCAGTTTCAGATTGACCCGAGGATGATGTACCAGTTGTGAACCCGAGGCCTGCTGCAAAATCATCTAGATTGAGTGGCACAGTAGGTTTAAAACGGGGCATATCCTCGTTATTAGGCAATTTGGAGTAATTGTGATTCATTGGAGGAGGACATGATTTGAATCCAATACATTTCTTGTCCCCCTTTTTCTTCTGAACATCAATAATGTGATCCAAAACATAGCGGGAATTGGAATAGCTTTCCAATTTCTGCTTAATTGTCTCACATTCACATCGAGCTGTTGCCAACTCTACCATTTGCTTTTCAATTGTGTCAATAAGATTATTGTTAGCATGTTGTTTTCGCAAAACAGCCTTTTGTAATTCTGAAACATCATGTCTTAATGACGCAATTGTTGTTTTAAATTCCTTTTCATTTCTGGTTAAAAACACGTTAGCTTCGGCTGCTTTAGAAAGATCTACAATCAATTCTTGATTGTGTTTGGATATGATTTCAAACTGACTTTCCTGTTCAGCATATTTAACATTTAAACTAGCACAATTTTCACAGCTAACTACAGTGGGTTCATCGACACTTACCTGGCTTGATGAACTGTCGACATTAGCCATAAAGGCTGAATGGAGAGAAGACGAAGAATGAGCAGTTTGATCCACCAAATTAGATCCTCTTTCAGTTACTGCTGCAGCTTCCTCCATAAGCTCATCAATATCTGCATCGACTGACGCACGTGATGTCTCATCCACATGATCATTTCCTGAAGTGGAGGATTCTTCATCTGAGCTTCCACTATAACCAGAACTTTCTTCATCTTCAGAAGATGCAACACCATTGGTGGAAGATTCTCCACCACTGGCGTGCTTTAAATCCTTTACGACTTCAGCAAAACATGCTGTTCCACCATTTCCTCCTTCTCCAAGCTGAAGCGACCAATCACAACCCTCATCTATTTGAACCACCAGCCCCCGGTTGGCATTTGATGACCCTGCTTGGCCTTGGTTGTTGACTGGTATCAACGTTCGAACATTGTTCCCGTTCTGGTTCTGCTGGTTGCCTTGATTTTTGAACGGATTTTGATTTCCATGCTGAGCTGGTCTTGTGCATTCCCTTTTGAAATGCCCCCGTTCACCACAGTTAAAGCACGTTACAGCTTGCTTGTCGAACCCATACTTGGTGTCTTTCTTGCTATCCAAGTTGGTTCTCCCCGTCCTTTCCATAAACTCCTTTGCTCTTCGAATTGCACTAGCAAGAGCCCATTTGATATCCATCATTTCAAACTCTTCTTTATCCACTTGCTGATAATCTTCATTGGTTAGATTGATATTCCCAATCTGACCTGCAACTAATCCACTATAAGCACTAACCAAGGTATTCAACATCTCCATATGCTCCTTGGCTACTTCGACACTGACTTTGGAAAAGTTGGAAGTGTCTAATCTGACTGTGTTAGGATTGGAAGTGGCTTGAAAGTTTGAAGAGCTTCCATAAAACCCTTGCTGTTGCGGTTGTTGCTGCTGAGCTGAAGCAGAAGAAGAATCTGGTCTTGAATACATCATCGTGTATGCTGAAGGATCAAACTGATTTGTTGTGGAAGGACCGGTGTTTGAGATGAAGGCTGTTTGAAGCTTTGCGTGTTGAGAGACTGGTTTTTCTCCACTGATACCTCCTGCAATCCCAAAGTACATCTCTGGATTTTGAGGAGTCAGTGTTCTTTTCGCCTTAAGCTTTTCTTCCACATCCTTGTTCTCCAATCTTTGAATTAACTCATAAACGGTGATTGTGTCTAGAACACCGTTTTCTTTGAGAATTTCAAGATAACTGCTCCACTTTGCTGGTAAGCTATCAGCGAATCTCTTCACCATTTCTTGTGGAGTGGCAGTGACTTTAAAAGCAAACATCTCGCTCAACAAGTGATGGAATCTTGTGGATAAATCTGCCAAAGCCTCATTCTCCATACACGTGAATCCTTCAAACTCTTTCTTCAGTAAATCTTGCTTGATCTTTCTAGATTGAGCATTTCCTTCACATCGTAACGTGAGCATATCCCACAAGCTTTTAGTAGTCGTGCAGTAAACAAACTGGTGGTATATGTCTCTGTGAAGAGCTTGCGTGAGAATCATGAATGCTTTCTTTTCTAACTCAAATTTCTTCTTATCATCTTCAGACAAAGTGCTGTAAGTTTCTGGATTGGATCCTGCAACTTCCAAATCATGTTCAAATGCGGTGAAGAAGCACATCCATAGGTCTTGACCTTGCCCCTGAACATAAGTTCTCAGCCTTTCTTTCCACCATCCCCAATCATTGATGTGATTTAACTTTGGCGGTTTTGTGCTTGTACCAGTTTCACTGTCGTTCTGCATCATAGATTGAATGCTGCTGTTTTGATTTGTGACCAGTGCCCATTGATTTGCAGTGATCATTGCAGCTTGAGGTGGGACAATAGCACGCATCCATGCAGTTTTGTCGAAATCTGATGTAGATTGCGTAGATTGCATAGCTGATGATTGTGGAGTCGAAGTTATTTGAGTCCATGCGGTTGGATCCCACTGACCGTTTGTTCCCATTTTATGAAAATTAATATATTAAGTGAAAATGATTTAAATTTTGAAAAATAAGTTTTCTCCTTTTGAAAATTTAATTTTCACAAACTATGTTAATATCTCGAAGGATAACAACCAGCCGAAGGATCAAGAATCGAAAGACCTGAAACACAAACTTGTTAGACACAAACAGACAAAGGATCGAAAGATCAACACCTGTTCGAAAGATCAACAGGGTTCGAAAGATCACTGTTGAGTTTCGAACAATGTTTTCGAAAGATTCTCCAACGAAGGATCCTTATCCTTCGAAAATGTACTGTAGACCGAAAGATGAACACGAAAGATGACTTCGAAAGACTCCCCAATCGAAGGATCCTAGTCTTTCGAAAATGAGCAGAAGACCGAAAGATATATGTTTCGAAAATATTCCTTGGACCGAAAGATAAGTCTCACACTTCGAAGGATGCTCGAAGGATGACTATCTGTCGAACCTCCTTTGGTCGAAAGATGATCTTTCGACTTCGAAGGATATCTTTCGAACAGCTCTGACACAGTTGACAACGGGTGACAGGTTGGTGAAAAAGGTGATGGGTTGGTAAATCTTTCGGCAGAAAGTATGGTCAGACCATGCTTTTCTGCAAAAACAGATTTTGTATGATTAATTTAATCAGTTCCCTTTTCCAATACACCAACAACTTTCGAAAATAACTAAACAAGATCAAAGGATGAAAACTTTGAAGAACACTTGAAGATATTATAAACACAAAGGGTTTTTCGGTAAAACTACAAACTTCCGAACAAGATTTAACCCGATAAAACAGAGTTTTTCAGAAAAATACAACTTTCAAAAACCCGAAAAACAGCCAAGAACACCTCGGTTTTAACAAGGAGAAGAGCCAAAGCTCTGATACCACTTGTAGGTCCCTCTCGAGGATGAGATAAAACCTTATCCTTGTTATATCAAACACACTAGCGAGTGCGGAATCCAAGCTAGCATGCAACCGAGAATGTATACGAGAACAAGCACAAACACAACACACAAGATTCACCGATTAACACCACATGTATTAATACGAATGAAGGGTCCGGTTACAAGCTCAATGTTTACAGAAGTGTTCTATAAACTCTCAAAGTGTGTGTGTTCTCCTGTCTCTCTCTGCCTTATCTCTCGTGTCTGTCTATCGTCTAACTTTTGTGTCTCACTGTCGAAGAGAACACAACACACGGGTATTTATACCCGACACAGCGTGTCTGGTCGAAGGATCAGACAGACTGATCGAAAGATCATCTGTCGACCAGAAACAGCTCGAATGATCCATATGTACCTCGAAGGATGATATCCTTCGAGGTCCATCTATCGAAAGCTATCTTTCGAGCTCATCATCGAAGGATATAAACTATCCTTCGATGATCTATCCTTCGACACACACAACTAACAACCAATGTGCTAACTGTTTGGCCAAGTCAAACCAGGAGGATGGTTGACTTGGTCAAACTTACATCGAACGCACATTGTAACAAACTAAGACGTAACCCAGACTAACATAAGACATCGTTTTGTATCATGACGAAATACAGACAAAGTACAGACACAAGTGCACCAACAAACTCCCCCTTGGCTGTAGCTTTGTCTCGATCTTCGTGTCTTCAAGTCTTCAAGACCGAGTCGAACCGAGCCGAGTCGCGTCCACACAAAGTGCATCAACATCTTTCTTTAGTCCCTGCGTGGACTTGTCTTTCCTTAGTCCCTACGAGGACTTGTCTTTTTAGCCCCTGCGTGGACATCTATCTTAGTAATCAGTCCCTGCGAGGACTTCTATTATCAGTTTAGCCCCTGCGTGGGCGAGTTATTTCTGTTAAAAGTCCAGTTTAGGGCAATGTGTACTCTTTTTAATGTTTAATGGAATGTTAAATTTAAAAATTTCATTTTTGCCATTATATGTATAAATATATTATACATGAAATAAATAAATTAAAAATCATCCCTCTTAAACTAATCTGCCTATTTAAATATTAAATAAGAATCTTAAAGGTATAACCTAGCCTACATGACATTATAAGTCTTGGCCAAGATGGTAAGACCTGTTTAAAAAGATTTAAATCCTTGTTAACATCTGAAAACATGTTAACACTCCTGGCAGACGTGATTCGTTAAAATCACACACGTCATTCTTATAATAGGAATTCTTCAAAAGATTCCTATCCTAACCCGATGATCTATAAGTCATGGGTTTAAATCATCAATTAAGGTGATCACATATTAAACATCCATTGGTGATGTAGTGCCTACGGGCCATAATAAATGTCAAATAAGACAAAAGACAGTTGTAGTCTACGACTCCCTGTCAGAAAAAGGTAAAGAACTATGTTCAAACCTAAATGCCTTGATTCTCTGAAATCATGGCTTAGGATTTAAAAATGTCCATGTGACTAGGCCTTTTGTGCCACCAATAATACTGTTATTGTTTTATAATTAGGATAAATTATAATAAAAAAATCCTAAATAAATATGATTAACGAATTAACCAAATATGGTCTATTTTTACCATGGTTAATGAATTGCCATAAAAGACAATTCCATAACAAACTCCCAAATATATTATTGTCAATATCTTATGTAACAGTTCAAACTACATGGCTGACTCGGATGAGATCAACAGTCACCCAAGGGAGAATCATGATAATACCCGAATTAACATAGCGGGTGCAGAGCTCCAAGCATTAATCGACAATGCTGTTACAAAAGCCTTGGATAGGCAGTATAGTGAGTCGAGCGGTACTCGAAGCAGAACCCAATCAGTACCCCATTCCAAGCCTAAGACTCATTCAGGGGCTCACAGCAAGCCACCCTCCAAGAAAGAAGAGCCAAAGAAAGACGATGACAATCATCACTCTTCAAATCAGCTAAGTGTCCCATCAAAGAAGGTCGAGCTTAAGCAGGAACCGCGTGGTAAGTCCTGCACATATAAGTATTTTGTCTCATGCAAACCGAGAGACTTTACTGGGGAAAAAGGAGCGGTCGACTACATGACTTGGTTAGACGAAATGGACACTGTGGTTGATATCAGCGGGTGCGCTGATAAGGATGTGGTAAAGTTCGTATCTCAGTCATTCAAGGGCGAGGCATTAGCTTGGTGGAGGTCATTAATCCAAGCTACTGGAAAAATCCCATTGTACAATCTGTCATGGGATCAGTTTATGACGTTAATTAAGCAAAACTACTGCCCTCAGCATGAGGTTGAAAAGATTGAATCTGATTTATTGTCCTTGGTTATGAAGAACCTGGACTGTCAAGCCTACCTTACCAGTTTCAATACTATGTCAAGGTTGGTTCCTTACCTTGTGACACCGGAACCCAAGAGGATAGCTCGATTCATGGGGGGTTTAGCCCCATAGATTAAGGCCAGTGTGAAAGCCTCAAGACCAGCTACCTTCCGGTCTGCAGCTGATATAGCATTATCTCTTACTCTGGACACGGTCTGGCAGAGATCGCTGAGAAACACTGATGCTGAGAAAAGGAAGCGTGAGGATGATAACTCACGGCGATCGGATAAGAGACATAGGGGAAACAATGACCACAAAAAGGGTTCTGGATCGAAGAAAGATGGTCATCAGTCAGGTGATAAACCCAAATGTAAGATCTGCAAGAAACATCACTTCGGGAAGTGCAGATATAAGTCGAAATCCCAGTCACAGCCAAGGGCATGTGGGATCTGCAAGTCTTCTGAGCACAAGACCTTACACTGTAAGAAAATCAAGGACGCTACGTGCTATAGCTGCAATGAGAAAGGGCACATTAAGTCGAACTGCCCAAAGTATGCCAAGAAACTAGAAGATGGTAAAAAGACCAACGCTAGGGTCTTCAGAATGGATGCTAAGGAGGCAGTATAGGATGATAACGTGATAACAGGTACCTTTCTTATAAATGATGTTTATGCGAGGATATTGTTTGATTCAAGGGCGGATAAGTCATTTGTAGATAATAAGTTTTGTAAGTTGCTGAATTTACCTGTTAAAACCCTAAGTGTGAAATATGAGGTGGAATTAGCTGATGGTACCTTAGAAACCACCTCAACCGTGTTAGATGGATGTTTCATATCCATTAGGAACCACTCTTTTCCGTTATCCCTACTCCCTTTGAAGTTAGCTGGTTTCGATATAGTAATAGGCATGGATTGGTTGTCTCGCAACCATGCCCAGATCGTTTGTGCTAAGAAGCAAATAGTTGTCAGAACTCCTCGTGGCGAGCCTTTGACAATCCAAGGAGATACTAAGTACGGAATGCCTGAGCAAGTGTCCATGCTCAAGGCATCAAGGTGTTTGACGAAGGGTTGTGTCATCTACATGGCGCAAGTAACTATTGATGAACCAAAGCCTAAGATCGAAGACATACCTATTATCTCTAAATATCCAGGAGTATTTCCTGAAGAACTACCTGGTTTACCCCCAGATAGGCAAGTGGAGTTCAGGATTGACATTATTCCTGGTGCGGCACCCGTTGCAAGAGCACCTTACCGATTGGCACCAACTGAGATGAAGGAATTGAGGACACAACTAGATGAGTTGCTAGCCAAAGGTTTTATTAGACCTAGTTCATCTCTATGGGGAGCACCAATCTTGTTTGTCAAGAAGAAGGATGGATCGATGGGTCTATGCATCGATTATCGTGAACTTATTAAAGTTACTATCAAGAATCGGTATCCATTACCCAGGATCGACGACTTGTTCGATCAACTTCAAGGAGCGAGTTACTTTTCCAAGATCGACTTAAGGACAGGATATCATCAACTGAAGGTCAAGGATGAAGATGTACATAAGACTGCATTTAGGACTCGTTATGGTCACTACGAGTTCTTAGTGATGCCTTTTGGACTCACTAATGCACCAGCCGCATTCATGGATCTCATAAACCGCGTCTGCAAGCCCTACATGGATAAATTTGTCATCGTCTTCATCGATGATATTCTTATTTACTCGAAGAGTCAAGCCGACCATGAGAAGCACCTCCATTGCATTCTGAAACTGCTTCTTC
>JARYGA010037536.1:0-37696 GCA_030545235.1 Helianthus tuberosus
AAAAAGAACTAACATAAGAAAATTATGAAAAAAAAGGCATGACAAATCTAGTTAAAATTTGATTATATATACTTGATCACATTGTAAACCCATTCCAACGAAAATGAGTTTTGAGGCTTTATTGAGCGAGTAAACTGCCATTTTGGTCCCTGTGGTTTGGGCACTTTTGCCATTTTAGTCCAAATCTCAAACGTTTTACATCTGGGTCCCTGTGGTTTGCATTTTGTTGCCATTTTAGTCCAAAACTCAAAATCCCTGATTTTTTACTGTTGAAAACTGATTATTTTGTCCTTTAGTGCAGGGGCATTTTGGTTATTTTTAAATATAATTTCATTTGTGCAACCAACAGATCAAATAAATCATCATCATCCCCAACATAATCACATCTCTCTTTCTCTCTTCTCTCTCTCTCTCTCTATAGCACCACCACCACCACCACCGTCATCCCATCCAACAGTCACACCCACACCTCCTTCCTCGTTTTCCGGTGACAGCGGCTCCGCAAATAAAACCCTGAAGTTGTCGATGATGAAGATGAACACCAGCAGCAGCAAACACCAGCCACCACCGCCCCCATCTGCCACCACCTCCCCCATCTGCCACCACCGCCCCCATCTCTCTACACCACCTCTCAATCCCGCCACCTGCCATCACCCACTCCCACCCCCACAACCACCGTCACCACCACCCACCTGCAACCACCAACACCACCATCCACCTGCCACCACAACCATCGTGAAAACCCCTCAAATCCAAAAACCCACCATGAAAAACCCTCAAATCCACCACCGTAACTACCCAAAATCCCCAAATATTCACTAGAAACAAACACTCAAAATCCCCAAATATTCACTAGAAACTTCATAAAACACCCAAAATCCCCAAATACTCACATTATCACTTACCAGACGATGTATCCCTATCACCGGAGTTGCCGCCGTCACCACCTTCACCAAACTCAAAGCAAACCCGAACCCGAGTCTCACCATAACCACCTCCACTGCCGTCGTCAACCACCCCCTTACATGATCATCATAATCACCATCCATCATCATCATCATCATTATCAGTCATCGTCAACCACCCCTATTTACAAATCTGAAAAGAAAGAAGGATGGAGGAGAGATCTGTGTAGAGAGAGAGAGAGAGAACTGAGAGAGAGAGAGAGAGAGTGTGTGTGTATGGCGGTGGATAGTGGTGATCCGTGGTGATGATGGTGGTGAACGGTGTAGAGAGAGAGAGAACTGAAAGAGAGTGTGTGTGGTGTATCTGTGTTGTTTTAGTGAGAGAGAGAGATCGAGGGTTATATATATATATATATATATATATATATATTATAATATATAATTAATTTTGTTTTAAGTTATTAGAAGAGTAAAATCAGAATGACCAAAATGCCCCTGCACTAAAGGACAAAATAATCAGGTTTCAACAGTCAAAATAGAGGGTCTTTGGATTTTGGACTAAAATGGCAACAAAATGCAAACCACAGGGACCCAGATGTAAAAAGTTTGAGATTTGGACTAAAATGGCAAAAGTGCCCAAACCACAAGGACCAAAATGGCAGTTTACTCTTATTGTGTATACAAGCATACATCTTTAAACTAAATGATCATCTTTCATTTCTTGTGTGAATAGCCGCTTGATTTCTTACGACTCTAGAACTTGTCACGATGATACATTCGCTATCCTTACCAACTTAAACCCAAATAAGTAAATGATGGAGGCATTAGGACTAACCCATTTTCTTTTCAACACCATTATTTTTTTATTTTCTTTTTCACTTACCTAAAATCCTCCTAGTTAACATCTTTGAGCCTAAACCTTTTCATTTCTAAACCCACAAAACAAACACCCTTCACCCACCAAAACCTTTACTTTTCAAACCCTTTATTTTAGTAAAAAAATGCTCGGTTGTCTCGTGACGTTTCCTTTTAAAAAATGAAGTCTAGTAATAAACAAACAAGTTCCTCAAAGAAACTTTGTTTGAAAGTGCTCAGTTTGAATAAAAGTCACAAAAATAAAGAATTTTACGATGACCGACGCTTTTAGCCCTTTTTACTAACCACTAACCCAAAACCACCTACCTTTAACCCAAGCCTAATCCTTCCCCAAGTCCTCTTGATATTTACAAAGGTTTGTAGTTAAAAAGGAGTAGGATTGATCGCTTGGCAAGCATATGGTAGAAAGTAAGTTCCATGCCGGTCTCGAGTGTTTCACAAAAATACATCTTCGGCCGAGTGTTGAGTGATCTCACGTGAGGTACGTGAACTTGTATATAAATGGAATTTTAAAGAGGCATGTTATGCCCAAATAAGTAATTTCTCTTATGAAACGTTCTAAATAAATCATAACGAATAAGATTGTAAATAGTATAAAAATAAAACCCAATAAAGATCTTGGATTCCCGACACTCAAGACAAGCCCAAAACTTCTCTTATACCCATTCCATTTGGGTGTGTAAGCCACAAAATAAAGAGTTTTGCTTGAGGACAAGCAAATATTTAAGTGTGGGGGTATTTGATGTGTGTAAAATGCAACATATAAATTACATCAAATGAGGCATAAAACTAACCCTGGGGGCGTGTGGAGCTAATGTACTAAAAAAGGGTTAGTTTTATGCCTCATTTGATGTAATTTATATTTGTTCCTTTTGTTCACACTTTTGTTCATTTAAGCTCATTTAAGCTCATTTAGTCCTGAAAGTACTAATGCTGGGAAAAGTGGTTTGCTGCATATTTGTTCCTTTTGCTTCTGCACACGGGTCCGTGCCCAGTGAACACGGGGGGCGTGTGGAGCTAATTTAGATAAATTGTAATTAATGAAGACAGAGAAAGAGGATGGCCACGGGGCCGTGGCTAGCGGATACGGGGCTGTGTCCGGGCTTCGGTACAGGCTATAAATAGGGGTGCTTGGTTCACTTCTAAGGCATCCCTTGGCAAACCACCTCTATCCCACTTCACCACCACTTCACCCACATCCACCACCATCATCTATCATCCACCTTAGATTGTGTGTAGTAGTCTCGGGATTCAAGATTGATAGTAAGAGTTTTTGACAATCAAAGGCCATGTTTGCCTAAGTCTCTTACATCACTTGGTGAAGACAAGAATTTAATGTAATACTTTTGATTTATAATCTTTTCGCACTTTTTATTTGGTTTTGTATTAATGACTTTAATAACTAGTTTCTTATGTTTAAGGTGAAACCTCCTTATCATTTGTCCGTGGTGTCTTGGTGTTATTTTATTGTCTATATAAAATAAAAGATTTTCACCATTCATATCTCTACGGTCTATATAGAGATATATTGGCTACCTGGTCGGGGGTTAAGGGAATGGTTTGGTAAGGTTCTTGCCTTGTTCAGTGTATAGATCCTGCAAGGACCTGGGTCAAGCTTACTAGGACCTCCTTTAATACCCACTAGTATTGGATAGCGGGGGTGCGAATAGCTTGATCCCCTCATATGTAAACTAATATTAATACATTAACCCGGCTACTTGGGATTGTATCCCTGCTGACTCAAACCACTTAGCCGAGGGTAACGTCGCCTTCAAAAGAGGGGCCTACCACATTACGCATTAATAACTTAAGTAATTATCTTTCGATATTCCGACCCTTTGGGATTGTATCCTTGCTGACTCAAACCACTGGGTTGAGGGTAACATCACCTTCAAAAGAGTGGCCTACTACTATAACTAAGATAATCTCTTAAAAAGTGCAAAAGTGCGGAAATCATCAAATGTTACATTAAAGGCGAGTCGGATCCAAGTGATTCATCTTGTCTATCCGTTTCTATTTTTATTTTTCAGCATTTTTGTTTTTATTTTTCATGTTTAAAAACCTTTTTTTAAAACTTTTGATCTGATTAGACGTTGAGGATAAACCGGTGCTAAAAGCTCTTGTGTCCTTGGACGACCTCGGTATCTTACCAACGCTATACTACGCTCACGATGGGTGCACTTGCCCATATGTGTGTTTAGTGTTAGTAGAATATCGTGTTTTATAAATTTAAAACCTGACTAATGTGTTAACAAGGGCTTAAAATATAAACAAAAAAACATATAACGCTACACATGCATCAGTGGCATGTAGGGACTCAAGTGGTTTGGGACAGAGCATGATCTCACCCACGAGTCATTGAATTTTAGGGACTCAAGTGGTGGTGGTGGTGGTAGATGGTGGTAGTTGTGGGTGGTGGCGGTGGATGGTGGTGGTGGGTGGGGTGGTTAAAGGTGGCGGTGGCTGAAGATGGTGGTGGGTGGTGGAGATGGATGTGGTGGTTGAAGGTGGCAGTGGCTGAAGATGGTGATTGGTGGTGGAAGTGGATGTGGTGATGGTGCGACATAAGCAGCCATGTCAACAAATTACTAGGGGTTATGCCAAATAAGCTACCACGTCAGCGTATAACTAACTGGGTTAGAAAATGATCGATGGGGGCCAAATTCTTAAAAATTGGGATTGTTAGAGGAAATTTTTTAAGTTGGGACTATTATCGGCGAATAGACGAAACTTAGGATTATTAAAATCTAATAACCCTAAAAAGTTTAATGTTGGTATTCCTAAAGTTTATTTTTTTTAAATTTGTTATTTTTCTGAATTTCAGAGCAGCACCCTCATTTGTTTCGATAAACCTACATCATGGTAGAACTTTCACTAACTTTCCAAACACTGAGTATCTGGAGGGTAAGAACAACTACGTTGACGAGTTAGATCCAGACCCTTGTTAGGTATTATCACTATAGGGTTCCAAATTAGGGAATGGATTTTGGTCTTCGAGCTTTAGGTAGTGACTTAGATGTTATTGCCTTTTGCAAGTACACTAGTGATCATAAGATTATAAATGTGTACACTGAGGTTGAAGTAAAAAAAATTCATACTTATTATAAAAATGGTAAAGTTTAAATAATGAAAATGTAAGAGGTTGATGAAAACGAAATAACAAATATATCAAGTGTAATATTGAAAAGGAAATCAGGTAAATTCAGAACAAGTAAGGATCCACTTGTAAGTTAAATGGGTATATAGTTTAGACGAGAAAACAAAAATTAAGGATGTCTAGAAATATGTCATGTGTTCCCTAAGATTATTATTTATTAGTGATAGAGATAGAGATTATATAATTCAAAGAATGTTAAATGTATTTGTAAGCAACTTGATGATAATAATGATGATTTGAGATTAAAATCAATTTTTCAGTAATCATAATGTTAGATTTGAATTTGAGTGAACTTCTTAATTATCAAAAATCTTAATATTATAACCTATTATTTATTTGGTACCAAGTATTTAAAGAAAACTTATTTTTTAAGGGTGGTGTCATTCAGTTATTATTTAAAAATGCTTTTACCATAACATTAAAATTTCGTTGTATGGTTAGTAGTCATTCTTATTAAGAATACAAGAATTATATTGGTTAGGACTATATGTACATATATTCAGTGGAACCCTTAGATTGTTATATACGTCCATAGTATAAGACTCGAAATAACATTGTCATATGTGTTCACCCAAAAACAAGAAAGACCCCTCCCGAAATGACCAGTGGTCTATTCATGATGAGGCTGGACCTTTGCACCTGCCAGAATGTACCTCAACATATAAATTTGTTTCAATAATAACAAGTTTGATGTAAATTTTCAACTTTAATTAGCAATCCACGTAATCATTTACTTTTATATGACCGCAAGAAGCATACTCATTTTCTATACATTCGTCTTATACAAATGATAAAACCGTCAAGCATGTAGCTTCTGTTTTCGAGTGTGGAAGACTATGAAGAGGTCATGTTTTCCTGTGTGTGATGTTGTAGAGTTAAAATTTGGAGCGTAAGCGTAGCACTACTTTCAACAGATTGTGCTAAGCGAGTTGCTACGTTATATTAACGTTCAAAAAATATGAATGTTGTGAAGGTTTGGTTTCAGATTAGTACTTAGTGTGGATCAATTTGAAAACACATATTTAACAATGAATGGATGACGTGGGTTACCATTTTACGTCCTTTTATTGGCAACTTATGTAATGTTTCGCATTTTATACTTTTCTTATTTAGAAAGTGTAATTGTATTTCTATTTTTGGAACTTGTAGTTGTATCGTACCCGTATTTCCTTTCCCAACGTTGTAATCGAAGACTTTTATCATAATGAAATTCCATTATTTTATACATATACATGTTACTTGTGTTATATGTTATAATCTTGAATACATGCCTATACGTGAAAACCTATACATGGAATACTTGAAACATCAATTATATGTGCATTATACTCATACATTACACTTTTATGCTTAAAACCGGCCAAAATACGCGAAACTGACCCAACATAACTCGCTCATGCGAATGAAACCCTTCGCACGGGCGTACCCTTCGTGCGAACCAACCCTCTTTCGCACGAATCAACCTCCCTTCGTATGAATCAACAGCCCTTCGTGCGAATTAACACTCCATGCAAACCAAACCACCTCACGCGAATCACTCCCATCCGCACAAACCCTACATCCGCACGAACGGAGCTTACAACAGAATCACGGGCAGAAAACACAAATACCCGCGTTTTCCCCCACTTTTCACCTTTCTACAACTCCCAACTACCTCCTACTTCATTTATGACTTAAACCCTAATCTCATACTATAAATAAGAGCCCTCCTCCACTCCTAAACACTTTTCAAACACTTCAAACTCTCATCTTCACTTTCTCTCTCTAAATCTACAAACTTTTGGCAAAAACTTACAAGTGTTTTAAGTGAGTTCTAGCTCACCTCTTTACTTATGACTTCCTAATTATTTTATCATTCTACTTGGACAACCTCTAGGAAAGTTTTCACAAGTTTACCATGGCAAACTAAGATGAAACCTCACCACATTTAAGGTCCAAAGTGGGATTAAAATTCTATTTTTATTCATGTTCTTGTACTTTACATATCTTGATTTAAGCTTGGCGAAATCTTGTACCCACTAAGCTCACAACTAAGTTCATAGTTGTGGGTTTTCGTCAAGATTGATTTCCACCAAGAAGTGAGGTCAATAACTCTTTTAATCTAAGTTCATACGTGTTCAAAGTGTTGAAACCATCCAAAATTCACCATCTTCAATATGGATGAACTTGTGTTTTGGTAGAAGTGTGAACTGTGGGAGCTTTGGCTTTCTAAACTAGTTCCACTACCTCACTTATGGACTTGTGTATGAAAACCCAAGTAGTTTCCTAGAATCAAAGTAAGTTAACCCCGCCTCACCTCCAACATTTTTCATGTTGGATATGACACGCCCGGGTTGTTCTTATTTGGCGACTTGGATAATCTGTTAATTAGTTATGTTATTCTTATTCATGACCAACCGGGTTTATCAATGATGTTGATAAACTTTGTGCTTTGGTGAATCATACAAAAAGGTATACATACCTCCATGCTTGACTTATATGAAATCTATGATAATACATGATGCACCAATTATAAAAATACTATATAATATAAGACATAAAATATATATTTTAGCCGAATTCATGATGTTAACCGGTTTATGGTTAAGTGTTATTAACTTATGTTATTTTTATCTTTGTTCTAAAATTCCTCATTTTGATTCTAGTGCGCTAGTTAGGACCCATGAAATCACATAAACGCTTAGTGTCAAAACGAGTACTTAGACGAGATATATTTTCATGTATACATACTTTTTGTACTTGAATTCCAATCTAAATCCTTCGTCAAAATCCGAATACTCACACACTTTCGTTTCCCAATTGTAGGGTAACATCGGTGTTCCAACCCTCTCGTTTGCTAACTCGCGGATTTATTGGAAAGCTAGCAAAACGGTGAGTATACTCGACACCCTTTATACTTTTACACTTTTGGGTGCAATACGTTATGCTATGCTATTAAACACACGCAAAACACATACCTTATGCTTAATCACAAACAAACAATCCAATATACATGCTTAATACGTTATACGTGAACACATATATGCTAGATTCTTCTTATGCATTATACTTGACATTAACTACGTACAAGCCTCCCTTAACATGTATAGCACTATAGGAGTAACGCACCACCCGTATTCTTGAGGTCTTGTTAAGTAAACAAAATTGTCTATTCATTGCTATGATTAGATTACGCTAGCGGGAATCTTTGGTTTGACTTGTATTGTTGCATGCTAGTATTGTATGTTAGTTTAAGTTAACAATTATGCCATGTGGATTCGTTTGAACTTTTACACTTATGATAGTAATCAAACTTGTATACTCGCCAATACTTTTGTATTGAACTATACTTTAACGTGTGTTGCAGGAATTTGATGACGATGATGATGAACGGAATCTAGTAGGATGAACTAGAAACCCATTTTAATTTTAGTACTTATGTTGTATTTTGTTTCGTTGATTATGTTGTTGTATTTTCTTCAAAACGATGTACTTGAACTTAGCAATGGAATGACATTTTGATTTTATTGAATATTGTCATAAATAGTGTTATGAAGTCTCTTGTAATCTCGTTTTCGTCTCACTCCGATGTTTCCGCCATCGGTTGGGGTGTGCAGATTGGTATCAGAGCTATAACTATAGGGAATTAGTAAAAATTGCCATGATTTGACCTAGTCTATAGTTTAAGTGCCATATTTGATCATTCTTGAATTTTCGTGATTAAAATACTTGTATTCTTCCATTTTGCTTCTTATCTATTCTTTTGTCTTAAATTCTACATGTCTTTCCTAAGCCTAACACAATATGCACTTGAAGACGTGAAGACACTCGTAATTTACCAACGAGACGATTTTCACCAAAAGTAGGCGTGAAAACCCACAACTTTTGGTGAACTCCCACAATCCGCACGTTCGATTTTTCACGAAATTAACTATCAAGTTAGGAGTGAATCCACATCTTGATGGAAAATTTCCCATTCATACTTTAGTGGACCCTTACCAACGAGTCGGAATTTACTTCTTTGACCCGTTCGGTGAGTACTAACCACACTTAGGGTACGATGTTGCCAAGTTAGGGGTGAAACCCGCATCTTGACAACTAGTCCCACTCCTTGATTTTCAATCCCGCCAAAGTCTCGATTTTTCGATCGACTAGGGACATGTAGTAACCGGAAGAGTGAATGCTGTTAACCGCTCCTCGATGAGAGTATTCCACCTATTAGGCCAAAGTGTTCTTTCCTAACTCCAAAGAACTTTTGATCACTTTGGAATAGTCTTAGTTTCATTCCGAGACACTCCAAGTTTTACGTTGAATCTATTTTATGTTATATCAATTTTAATGTGTTTTATACTTAATACTTCATGCGATTTGAAACCAAAGCACAGATCGCAAGTTACCCGCAATCTAAAACAATAATTATTTTCTAAATACATTATGATCAAGTCTCATCCTTGTGCAAACTATGTGAAACTTACGTGCTATGTGAAATACTTTATGCTCATTCATGCAAAAAAATATTATTTTCTAAACACATTATGATCTAGTCTCATCATTTTTCCCTGTTTCGAACTTTTAGATGTCTTCCAATCGCCGCTCGAACTCAAGAAGGGGCTCCAAGTCAAGCGTTAAGCGTAACGCTGATTAGATGTCCAAGAATGACATGATGAAATTCATGGCCAAGCAAATGGCCAAGGTTGTCCCAGACATCGTCAGCAAGATCCAAACCCCCAATGTCGGCTCCCCTCATACCTTGGTTGACTCCAAAGTCGACCCACCTTAGTCAACCTTCACCTTCAAGCAATTTAACTCTTGCAGCCCGATGCCGTTCATGGGCGAAGAGGGAGCGACAAAGATACTCCAATGGTTCGATGCCATTGAAGTCACTTTTCGTCAAAGTGGTGTCCTGAACACCTTCGCACCACCAATGCCACCGGCGTCTTCCGATCGAGGGCACTCGATTGGTGGACCACTAAGCGTAATGCGCGGGAGACGATGCTGCTTACGCATTGACCTGGACCGAGATCAAAAAGCTCATGAAGGACGAGTTTTGCCCTCCACACGAGATCCAACAACTCGAAAACGAGTTTTGGAATCTTAAGCAAGTCTAGAGTGACAATACTGGCCTCACCGCTAGGTTCAAGAAGCTTAGCGCCCTTTGCCCTAGCCAAGTCGATACTACCGACAAGGCCATTGCCAATTATATCCGAGCCCTTCCTCCCCCCGTTTCAAACTTTGTTGAGTCCGCTCAACCCAAAACCCTCGAAGACACCTTCCGTTTAGCCGCCATGTTTAACCATAACCGAATCTTGGATGGAACCTTCGACACCAAGGGTTCAACCCAACACCAACGGTAAGAAGCAGAAGGCTTCAAACTGAAAGTGTGCGATTGTTACTCCGCAAAACCCACCACAATAACAACTAGTTCTCAGCTAAAACCCCAAGCCGATAAAACGAGCCTACACTGGGACTCATCCCAAGTGTAACACTTGCTCTTACCATCTCCCGACCCACACACCGTGCCGCCTTTGCACCATGTGCAATAGGTTTGGGCACTTCAACACCCAATGTCGAAGTGGCCAAAATCCACAAGGCAACCAAACCCAGCCACCTGCCCAAAACCAAAACCAACCGTAAGCGAACAACGGTTGCACCTGCTTCTAGTATGGAGACCTGAACCATCTCAGCAACGTATGCCCACAACGCAACAATCAACAACAAGCTCCTCGTGGACAAGATTTCGTCATCACCGTCGCTCAGGTGCAGAACAACAACGATGTTATCAATGGTACGTTTCTCGTAAATGATGTATATGCTTTTTGTCTTTTTGATACTGGCATGGATAAAAGTTTTTTATCCATTGAATTTGAACAATTTCTTAAGTGTAGACGCTCTAAGTTGCCAAAATCATTCGTTGTCGAAGTCGTTAACGGTAAACCTATAATTGTCGATTATGTCCTCCTTAATTGTTCTGTTAATCTCAACGATCACAAGTTTTCAATTGACCTTATACCCATGCAATTGGGTAGTTTCGACATCATAGTAGGTATGCATTGGCTTCAGCGAGTCCGTGCTGAAGTTGTTTGTTCTGAAAAGTTTATTCGTCTTCCTCTTCCTTCTGGTGACTCATTACACGTCTATGGCGAGAAACCTTGAAAAGGTCTCAAGCTCATGTCGTGTACTCAAGCGAACAAATATTTTTGCAAAGAGTACTTTGCTTTTCTTGCCTGTATTATGTAAAAGAAGGACAAAGGAAAAGGAATGAGTGATGTTCCTGTCGTATGTGAGTTTCATGACATATTTCCCTAAGACCTACCTGGTCCTCCTCCTTCTAGTTCTGTTGATTTTCCTATTGATCTCGTCACTGGCAGTACGCCTGTTGCAAAATCTCTTTACCGCCTCGCACCTTTGGAAATGCAAGAGCTATAGAGCCAACTTCAAGAATTACTTGATAAAGGCTTTATACGGCCTAGTACTTCTACTTGGGGCGCTCCAGTCCTGTTTGTCAAGAAGAAAGATGGATCTTTCTGCATCTGCATCAACTATCGCCAACTCAACAAGCTTACCGTCAAGAACCGTTATCCACTTCCTCGCATCGACGACATCTTCAATCAACTTCAAGGCGCAACGTGTTTCTCTAAAATCGATCTTCGTTCTGGCTACCACCAACTTCGAGTCCTCGAAGTTGATATTCCTAAAACCGCGTTTCATCCTAGACATGGTCACTACGAGTTTGTAGTCATACCTTTCGGTTTAACCAATGCCCCCACAATTTTCATGGATTTGATGAACCGTGTGTGTAAGTTATACTTGGATTGCTTTGTGATCGTTTTCATAGACGATATACTTATATATTCCAAAACCAAAGACGAGCATGAGCAACACTTGTGTCTAATTATTGAACTTTTACGAACCGAACAACTTTACGCCAAATTCTCCAAATGTGAATTTTGGCTAAAGGAAGTTCAATTTCTTGGTCACGTTGTAAACGAGAAAGGCATTCACGTTGATCCTACTAAAATAGAAGCCGTCAAGAACTGGATTACACCAAAGTCTTCGTCCGAAATTCGTTCATTCCTTGGATTGGCGGGTTATTACTGTCATTTCATCTCCAACTTTTTGAAGATGACCATTCCTCTCACTTTTTTGACTCAAAAATATAAACCTTTTGTTTTGTGGTTCTGAATTAGAGGAGTCTTTTCAAACGCTTAAGGACATGCTTTGAAATGCTCCTATCCTCGCTCTTCCCGATGGTAACGACGATTTCGTCGTATATTGCGATGCATCTAACCAAGGTCTCGGCTGTGTCCTCATGCAATGATATAAGGTTATCGTTTACACTTTGAGACAACTTAAGATACATGAGAAAAGCTACACTACCCACGACCTTGAACTTGGTGTGGTTGTTTTTGCGTTAAAGATTTGGCGACACAACCTTTATGGTACTAAGTATGTAGTCTTTACCGACCATAAGGGCCATCAACACATCTTTAACCAAAATGAACTCATCATGCGTCAACGCCGATGGGTGGAGTTGCTCAACGACTACGATTGCGAGATTTGTTACCATCCTGGTAAAGCGAATGTTGTGGCCGACACTCCTAGTCACAAAACTCATATCAAGAGTGTCTGTTGTTTCCAAATCTTAAACGACCTTTGAAACCGCATTCGTGAAGCACAATACTCATCCGTTAACGATGATAACATGTACAACGAGTTGAAGTGTGGTGCTGTGACGTGGTGCGTATAAATTTTTTTGGGATATATTTTAGCTTTTTTTACTTGTGAATCAATTTTTAAATTTATAAAACACAATATAATACTATCACTCTACACACACATTAGGGCAAGTGCACCCATCGCGGACGTAGTATAGTGATGGCAAGATACCGAGGTCGTCTAAGGACATAAGAGCTTTTAATACCGGCTTATCGTTAATGTCTAATCTAACCAAATTTTGATAAAAAGGTTTTTTAAGTTATAAAACTAAAAAGAAAAAATAAAATATAAGGAAAAACAAATAGACAAGAAGGAATCACTGGTTCCAACTCCTTTTTATGTATCCTTTAATGATTTCCGCACTTTGGGCATTTTAAGAGATTATCTTTAAGTTATAGTAGTAGGCCCCCTTGCAGGCAGCGTTACCCTCAACCTATTGGTCTAATTCAGCAGGGATACAATCCCGCAAGTTGGATTATTGAAAGATAATTAAGTAAGTTATTAATGCGAAAAGTGGTAGGCCGCCTTCCCGCCAGCGTTACCCTCAACCCTTTGGTCTGACTCAGCAGGGATACAGTCCTCGCATGGTTGGTTTAAAGTTTTAATAGTAGTTTATAGATAAGGGATTCAAGCGGTTTCTTACTTCTCCCAAGGCGAACAATACCTCCCACTCGTGAAGTCTTACTAAGCTTGAACCAGGTTCTCGCAGGATCTATACAATGAACGAGACATAGAATTACCCAACCACCCTTTTAACCCCCTTCTAAGTAGTTAACGTGCTTTATATAGACCGTAAAGACACGAATATGTGAATCAACAATATATGAAGAATGGTTAGATAAATTCGCCTTCAATATAAAAAAACCAGTTATTGAAATCATTAAAAAATACCCAAATAAAAAGGAGCCAAAGATTGGAAATAAAAAAGTAATACGTAAAAGATTTGTCTTCACCAAGTGATGTAAGAGTTTAGCCAAGCATGGCCTTTGTTTAACAAGAACTCTTACGATTGATCTTGGATCCTGAGACTACTACACACTTTAAATGATGGAAGATGGATGGTGGTGGTGGGTGTTGGTGTTGTAGTGGTTGTGGAGTGGTGGCAAGTGTCACGGCCCCAGCCCCAGTTTGACCCGGTCAGGAGCCGCAGGACAGGAACCCGTGGTATCTGTGATGCGACAACGGAAGATTTTAACAGGATCTTTTTAAAACTCGAAATGCCCTATTATTTTATTTCATAACGCGGGATAAACCCCAGTAATTTACAATAGAGAAATTTCACAAGTAAATTCTCTGATTTTTTAAAACATGTTTATTCATTTTAACTGAGCCACCTCTTCAAGCTTGTTAGTGCTCCGTAGCACGTTTTCCTTGATTTATAACAGGTCGCCTGAAACATGATTTAAAAATATTTTATCAGCGGGGAAATACTGACGAGTCATTCATGTATGTAAAACGACACATTAGTTATCAATTACAGCATAAGAGCGATTACAATGGCTTCTATCTTATTTTTATCTGGCGCCGTGTCACCTGGTGATGATGGTCATACCACTATTGGGTCTTTCCCAAAATAGTGACGTTTATCACTGTTAGGATTTATTAGCCTAACCCGTGAGAAATTAGTAATGTGCACAATACCCCACTAGCCAGTGATTAAGATAACCACGACTTACTCCCTGTAATTATAACATTTGAAAATGGAGTATTATAGAATACTTTTGATAAAAATAGAATAACTCACATTGCAGATTTAATACGGGCAGAGTTTAGCCTACTGATTAGCCTTTGTAACCTAATTTAAATAACATGCACACGAACTAGGTCAGTAACTAATACAACATTTACGATAACTCACGAGATTAAACCCTCACAACGAATGACAAAGTGCGATACTTAAACATCCATCGAATTTACGACAAATGACAAAGCATAACCCTAATGTGGGCAGCACTTAAACATCCATTGGATAGTTTTAATCGATCGGACATTGAATCGTAGCAGCGATCGAGTTATTACCCTGTTATTGCGGCAGCGTTTCGTGAATTGTGTGTGTTTTGTAGTAAACGGACTATATCTCAGTGCCTGAATTGAATTGTTACGTCGAACCAACGCAGAATGTCAAGTCCCACACCCCTCTATTTATACTGGAAAAACAGTCCCCTCGCGTGGCGCGAGGGGCTGTCGCGTGGCGCGAGGGGCACTACCCTACCATAGGGTAGCCCCGTGTCCCAGTAGCTCAGGTGAGTTGGTCGCTCGTTCAATTTCGAATTACACGTAAAACTGTGTTGATAATATCAACTAGGGTTTACCCCCCCTGAGTTTTAGGGGCCATGATCCTGCTTCCAATTGTTCTGAAAATTTTAGGGTTTATGCAGGATCACTTGGGTTTCTCAATTAGGGTTTCCTTTTGGACAAAATATAATAAGAAATAATAGTTTAGGTGAGAGTTGTTACATCCTCCCCACCTTTTTTAAAATCTCGTCCTCGAGATTTACTGAAATAAGTAGGGATACTTTCGCTTCATCTCCGATTCCAGCTCCCAAGTGTATTCAGATCCTCTCTTTGAATCCCACTTGACTTTGACCAGCACTAGCCGCTTATGTTTGAGAAACTTGATCTTTCTGTCTTCTATCCGTAATGGTTTCTCAACAAATTTTAACTTTTTATTTACCTCTACATCTTGAAGAGGTACTACCAAAGATTCATCTGATAAACATTTCTTGAGATTGGATACATGAAATACGTCATGTACCCCAGCTAACTCTTCTGGTAGTTGTAAGCGATAAGCAACTGGTCCTATACGTTGGATTACTGGAAATGGTCCTACGTATCTTGGACTCAACTTTCCTTTCTTACCGAACCGAACTACTCCTTTCCAAGGAGAAACTTTCAATAGTACTCTGTCTCCTATTTGGAATTCTAACAGCTTGCGTCGATTATCAGCATAACTTTTCTGGCGATCTCGAGCCGTCTTGAGTCTTTCCTTGATTTGAGTAATCTTGTCGGTCGTCTCTTGCACAATTTCAGGACCTGATAATTGACTTTCTCCTATCTCTGCTCAACACACTGGAGTTCTACACTTACGTCCATACAATGCATCGAATGGGGCAGCTTCGATGCTTGAATGATAACTATTGTTATAGGAGAATTCAATTAAGGGTAATTGATTGTCCCAATTCCCACCAAAATCGATCACACATGCCCTAAGCATGTCTTCCAAAGTTTGGATCGTCCTTTCACTTTGTCCATCTGTTTGAGGATGGTATGCAGTACTTAAATTTAGTCGGGTTCCCATTGCTTCTTGGAAACTTTTCCAAAAATGGGAAGTGAAACGACTATCCCTATCCGATACAATGGAGAGTGGAACTCCATGTAAGGATACGACTTCATCTACATACAACTTGGCTAACCTTTCCATACTAAAGGTTTCTTTCATATGTAGAAAGTGAGCTGATTTGGTTAATCGATCCACAATTACCCAAATTGCATCATTACATTTTCTGGTTTTGGGTAACTTAGTAATAAAATCCATTGTTATAAGCTCCTATTTCCATACAGGCATTGCTAATTGTTGTAGTAGACCTGAAAGTTTCTGGTATTCTGCTTTAACTTGTGAGCAAGTTAAACACTTAGAAACATATCTAGCTATGTCATTTTTCATTCCTATCCACCAGAAATTGTTTCTTAAATCTTGGTACATCTTATTGTTACCAGGATGCATGGTATACCTAGATTTATGAGCTTCTTCTAAGATCGTATTCCTTAATTCTCCTTGCTTAGGTACCCAAATCCTTTTCTTGTGGAATCTCCAAATTCCATCCGCTCCTTGCTCTAATTCTTTTATCCGTCCTTTCATTCCTTCAGCAATATCTTGGATTGCTGGTTCCTGAACATCCTTTAATTGTTCCATTAAATCTAACTGTAGATTTAATCTAAGAGCACGAACCTGCTTTTGCTTTTCATGATACTTACGACTTAAGGCATCTGCAACTACGTTTGCCTTTCCTTCATGATATTGAATATCACAGTCGTAATCACTTAGGATTTCCATACATCTTCTTTGTCTCATGTTCAATTCTTTTTGCCCAAATATGTATCTTAAACTCTTATGATCTGTATAGATAGTAAACTTACTTCAATACAGATAATGTCTCCAAATCTTAAGGGCAAAAATTATGGCGCCTAATTCTAAACCATGAGTAGTATAATTTTCCTCGTGCTTTTTCAATTGTCTTGATGCATACGCAATTACCTTTTTGCGTTGCATTAGAACACTTCCTAATCCTAGCTTTGAAGCATCACAATATACTTCAAAATCTTCTGTTACTTCTGGTAAGGCTAGAATTGGAGCGTTTGTTAGTTTCTGCTTTAAGATCTTAAAAGCTTCTTCTTGTTTAGGTCCCCATTTAAACTTAACTGCTTTACA
The DNA here is from genome assembly GCA_030545235.1 of Helianthus tuberosus. Classification (NCBI taxonomy): domain Eukaryota; kingdom Viridiplantae; phylum Streptophyta; class Magnoliopsida; order Asterales; family Asteraceae; genus Helianthus; species Helianthus tuberosus. The sequence goes on from JARYGA010037536.1 coordinate 17,063, forward strand.
GGTTAGCTTAGTTAATGGTACAGCTATTTTGGAAAAATCCTTAATAAACCGTCTATAATATCCGGCTAAACCTATAAAACTTCTAATTTCCATTGCTGATTGCGGAACCTTCCATTTGGTGATTGCTTCTATCTTAGCAGGATCTACGTGAATGCCTTCGTGATTCACCATGTGACCTAAAAATTGTACTTCCTGCAGCCAAAATTCACACTTCGAGAATTTGGCATAAAGCTTCTCTTTTCATAACAGAGTTAAGAGTACATGCAGGTGCTCACAATGTTCCTTCTGATTTTTGGAATAAATGAGTATATCGTCGATGAAGACAATTACAAATTTATCCAAATATGGTTTACAGATTCTATTCATCATGTCCATAAATGCTGCTGGAGCATTTGTTAATCCAAATGGCATGACTGTAAACTCGTAATGACCATACCTAGTCTTGAAAGCAGTTTTAGGTATGTCTTCTTCCTGTACCTTCAATTGATGATATCCAGAGCGTAAATCTATCTTAGAAAAATATCTATCTCCTTGGAGTTGATTAAAAAGGTCATCGATTCTAGGTAAAGGGTATCGATTCTTAATTGTAACCTTATTTAATTCTCTATAATCGATACACATTCGCATCGACCCGTCTTTCTTTTTCACAAATAACACTGGTCTCCCCATGGGGATGAACTAGGTTGTATGAATCCTTTACTTAGTAATTTATCTAATTGCTTTTTCAATTCTAACATTTCTGTGGGTGCTAACCGATAAGGTGCCTTGGCTATCGGTGTAGTTCCAGGAATTAGATGAATTCTAAATTCGACTTCCCTATCAGGTGGTAATCCAGGTAGTTCTTCTGGGAATACCTCTGGATATTCTGATACTACTGGAATTTCTTTAAGTTCCTTAACCTTAGTGTTAATGATTACTGAAATCATGTACACTATTCCTTGCTTTCGTTCATAATTAGCAACTTTCATTACTGAAATGAACTTTAGTGGCTTACGTGGCTTATCCCCCATAATCACCACTAATTAATTCTCTTGTGGGAGTATGAATTTCTATGGAATTCTTATCACAAAGAATTCGAGCATGGTTGGCTACCAACCAATCCATTCCTAACACCACATCGAATCCGGCTAAATTCATAGGTAACAGGTTTGCCGAAAATTTATGACCTAAAAGTTCTATCTTTATATTTTGCAAAACCATATCTATGTTAACGGAATTTCCATCTGCCGTTTCGACTGTAAAAATATGCCTAAGTTTGGTTAAGGGTAAATTAAGTACTTGGCAGAAATAAGTATTTATAAAACTTTGGTTTGCACCAGAGTCAAATAATACTTTTGCGTAAACGTTATGAACTAGAAACGTACCAGCTATTACATCAGGAATTAGCTCGGCTTCCTGAGTAGTCAGCTGGAAGGCTCTTACGTTCTTCTTGTTAGTTCCTTCTGCAGTTTTGGCTTTGTTATCAACTGGTTTGACCAGTTTTGGGCAGTCTGGCCTAATATGTCCAGCTTCTCCACAGTTGTAACAGACTGTGGTTTTCTTCTTCCTGCAGTCTTCTTCTTGGTGCCCCGGAATTTTGCAGAAATTGCAATACCCTTTGCATCTTCCAAAATGCTTCCTTTTACAGAAATTGCAAAATGGAATAGTGGAAGATTGCCCAATTCCTCTTCCCTTGAAATTAATTCGGTTACCCACACGGAATCCCTGGGTAATCATTTGGGCCACTTCCTTTTTCTGGGTTTCTTCTCTTGTGTTCACTAGTTCGTCGGTAAGAGTGTTAGCTAACTCTACTGCATCATCGATTGTGCGGGGTCTCGCAGCCTTGACAATATTACGGATCTCGCCAGTTAAGCCCCAAATGTAGCGAGATATAAGTACCGGTTCTGGCGAAGCCAGGGTTGGTACTACTCTAGCGTATTCGAAGAATGTCGAAGTATACCCTCGACAGTCAACGCCTACCATCTGATGATTTAGGAACATATTTGTCATTTGTTCCTTTTCGTATTCGGGACAAAATTTTCTTTCTATAAGACTTTTAAATTCTTCCCAGTTCATGGCATAGGCCATATTTCTTCCCTTGGCTTGCAGCACCGTGTTCCACCATTCTAGCGCCCCTTCTTTAAAAAGATGCGACGCATACATGACCTTGTCTTCTTCAGCACATTTACTTATCATAATTACTGCTTCGGTTTTCTCTAACCAACGCAGTGCTGCAGTTGCCTCTTCGTTACCTGCAAACTCAGCTGGTTTACAGGCAAGAAACTCCTTATAAGTGCAACCAGGTGTTGCAGCTTTCATTTTCTTAAGGAGTGGAGCTTGCAACCCATCTTTGTCGTTATTAATATGGTTGCCTTCTCCATTTATACTATTACTGAAATTGTCACTTTGTGTGCGTTTACTAGGAATAATTTGTTGAGGTTCAACAGGTTTCTGAGCAGCAGCCAAGATTGCTGGAATAACATTGGCTATTCCCTGAGCAACGATATTTTCAATATCTTGCCTATTCAGAAATTGATCCTCATGACTGTGCTCCGATTGGTTACCCTCGTTAACTTGTTCATTACCAGCGTTTGCCATCTGGTAATTAATTTATATAAGTGATTAGTATAAAATAATTTAATAACTAAACATAACAAAATAATCGCACATAATCACATTAACATGTATAATCAAAATTGTCGATTTTTCGACTTCCATTTTTATATATTATATTATGCATCCGTACAAACTGATTTTCTTACAAAAGTTTTATTTTTGGGTTATTACACATACTTATATTTTTATTACTATTATTATTATACAAACATAGTTTTACAACCACACTCCCCCTAGTCCGCTAGTCATTCAGAAATGATATTCCTTTTCATCGTATTTCCAGGAGATTTGTTCTCCTATCTCTCGAATCTTATTCCCTGCATCCATTAGTTCTTCACCAAAATGACGAAGTTCAGCTAAGTTTTCATTACTCATTGGTTGTCACACCCCAAAATCCACCATGCGAAGTACCACCGCTTGGAGGCGTGACGTGACCAGGATCGAGCCACCAATCATATTGAACATCGTAATTAAGCAAACAAGACCAACCACAATACGATTGGTGACCAAAGCTAGTTAACCATGTTTAGTTTAAACAGCGGAAGCATAAAAGTAAATCCAAAAGCATAAGTCCATAGTTTATAAGTTAAAGTTCGAAACGTAAGTTTAATAAGTTCATAAGGATTTAAATAATAAGCACGGAACATAACGGTCCGTACACCACAACGACTCCTTCCTCGTGCAAGCTCCAAGCGTTTAACGACCTGTAAGGCATGTAACAACGAGTCAACAACAAAGTTGAGTGAGTTCACGTTTGGTTGTTTAGTTTTAAGTTGTTTCTGAAAAACGTGGTTTGACTTTCGTTGGCTTAATTGCCGTGGGGGTTACCCCGTTGTTGAAATTATGTTTAACCAGTTCCTTTTTCATTACCCAAACCATAACCATAATCAGTGGGGGCTTTCCCCGTGTGAACTACTAGACGGTATGATATCGACTACTACGCAAATAAGTTGTGCCCTATATCAGCGTCTATCATCACTGATAGTCTGCCATAGTCCATTAGTACACGCCCGTCCGACCGGCACGGTGTGAGGTTTGTTAAATCTAATAGCGCTATTAACTAATGACCCGCTCGCCATTGGCCTCGGCGATTAAGTCGATATAATGAAGAGGGACTTATTGATAGAGTTTTGTCTAGCTAGTTTTTAAGGTTGTTGTCCTACACCAGGAGGACGAACGTACGTATTCTGCACCAGGAGAATTCGTAGGATTAATTATGGCATCCTACCTATGGAGGATGGCCGTACATATCTTCCCAAGGGGATATGTAGATTTAGTTTCAAATTCTTTAACCCATTCCCAAACCACCGGGAATCCCATGCCTTGTAGAAAGTGTGAACTCACCTCGGTTTGCTCGGTTAGATTCTCAACTATAGATAACAGTCAAGGTCGGTCAATCACGTCCTAATATGATTACCAGTTAGTCATTTAGTGATTTTCAAATAGAGCACAAAGTTCCTACACGTATCTATCACATAACATGCATTACTTTAACTGTTTATGCCCATATAGACTTCCCATCTATTCCCGTTCATAGATAAACATACGATATTGCACATAACACTTTTATTGACACATAATCATGTTAGATCATTCACAGACAACATACTTGACATTTAGACACGCAAATTACAACTTATGTTATTTCTACATTAATATTCAAAACCGGGCTGTTTTTGGACATTTTAATAAAATAGTTAACTTATTCTAAAAATTCCCAAATTTTTACAGAATGTCTTAAACGTTCCAAATTTTATTGTGTAAAAATATCGGGGTCCAGTTCATTATCTTTTTCTGACCACAGTCCACGGAATAATTTATTTAAAATTCATCGAGAGTCCGATTTACGAAATTCTAGTGAGAGAATTACAAATACATCGGTGGTCATCTACAGTACAAATTTTATGATTTAACTCTACACAGAATTCATGTTATGACAGAAAACAGAACGCATATTTTCAGCAGAAAAATGCAGCTCTAGCTGCTGTTACGAAATGACACTTTAGAAATAGTAAACGAGGTCCAAAAATTATGATTCCGGTGCCATTAGAACCGTATTTCATAATACATAAACCTAGACTTCAGAAAATACATTTTTCGTTAGGTTACGGTCCTACTACAGCCAACTGAAGTTGGCTGTAATCACCAAACAACCTACTGTTTCAGCTTTTAAGTCTTCTAAAGTGTGTTCGATTGATTCCGTTAATCATGTTTAGTGATCACAACAACATCAAGCATCAATATTAACCAACAAATCATCAGATAATCCACAAGAATCATAACAACACAAGATCTACATGATTTACACACATAACTTCTCTTTATCCACTCTTTAACACATTATGTTCAAGATTTGTTCATGAGCTTTAAAGTTTCTTAACTTTTTATCATTCTAACATCTATTATCCACCAAAAATAAGAACAAAAATGAAGATTTAGAACACTTACTACTAGCACAAGGCTAGGGTAGAAATCTAGTGCAAAGATGATGAGAAAAAGGTGGTGAGAAAGACTTGAACAAAGCTCCTTTGGAATCCCTTCAAGGTGCAACCTCCATGGATCACTTTGAAGCTTTGAATGGCACTAGATGTTGGAGAAGATGAAGATGTTGGAAGGTGGTGGTGGGTTCGGTTATAGGGGAACCGAATAGAGAGAGAGAGAGTGGTGAGATGAAGTGTGCAATCTTGTGAAGTGATGATGGTGATCTTCTAAGTCCATACTTATGAGATTACTTCCAATATCTTGTTCACTCTTACAAGCAACAATCAAGCAAACAATCAAGCAAGATCTAACATATCTTAGGAGGATATGGTGTGGATCATGGTGGGGTCCTCTTGGGGACGGTTGCACATGGGGGGGGGGTTAAAATGGAACTTTGAATGGTAAGTTGGTAATTATAAGTTCAATTCAAAGTATATGATTCTATGTGTTAGTTAGGGAATATTTTAGTGGGTGTTATGGTGAACGGGGATCACGACTAGCTCACATTAATTAAATAATGTGTTTGACAAATATTTGGTGTCCCGGGTAATGTCCGGTTGTTCGGTCGGATACTGTTCCGTTAAATGTTTAATTGTTCCGTAAGGCGTCTTATACATATACTTTTGTAACACAATTAATTCCTAACACATAGGAAAATATTCAGGACCATTTAGTTAAGTTTTCTGCATACTACTAGTATGCTAACACGCACATGTAAGTATAACACAGTAATCAGAGAGCAGTTAAATAATTTAGCACAATCATCAAGCACTTTAATTATCATTAATAAATTATACGTAATACATGTAAATTTGAGGGTTGTCACATTCTCCCCCTGTTAAGAGAATTTCGTCCCGAAATTTAGCACTTGGTTACTGAGGAAGCTAGTTAAGTTGCATTGTTTTCCTGTTTTTCCTGGGGTGTCACATCATCCCCTCGTTGATTTGGAATTTCATCCCGCAATTCTGCAGTAGCTTCAGCCTCAGTAGTGGTTGCACTTTTCTTAAACAGCTGGGGATACTTGAGTTTCATTTGGTCTTCTCGTTCCCAGGTATACTCTGGGCCATGACGGGAATCCCAACGAACTCGAACGAGAGGTATTCTGGTGCGCTTGAGAATCTTAACATCTCGATCCGTAATCTCTACTGGTTCTTCGACGAATCGCAGTTGGTCGTCGATAGTGAGCTCCTTTAAAGGAACTATGAGGGTCTCATCTGACAGACACTTCTTCAGATTCGACACATGGAATACGTCGTGAACTCCGCTAAGTTCTTCGGGTAGATTCAACCTATAGGCGACTTTGCCAATTTTCTCAATGATTTCAAAGGGTCCAACGTATCGTGGGTTGAGTTTGCCTCGTTTTCCAAATCGAACTACACCTTTCCAAGGTGAGACTTTGAGTAGCACTCGATCCCCAACCTGGAACTCGAGTGGTTTTCTTCCCTTATCAGCATAGCTTTTCTGACGGTCACGAGTTGCCGCTATTCGTTGTCGTATCTGAGCAATTCGCTCGGTGGTATCTACCACAAGTTCTGGGCCAGTGATTTGGCTGTCACCAACTTCTGCCCAACAGAGAGGTGATCGGTATTTGCGTCCGTACAATGCCTCGAATGGAGCGGCTTGGATGCTGGTGTGGTAGCTGTTATTATATGAAAACTCCACTAACGGGAGATGCTTTTCCCAGCCATTTCCAAAGTCGATTACGCATGCCCTAAGCATGTCTTCAAGGGTTTGGATGGTGCGTTCAGATTGCCCATCCGTCTGTGGGTGATAAGCGGTGCTCATATCTAAACGTGAGCCAAAAGACTTGTACATTGCTTGCCACAGTTCAGAAGTAAAACGCGCGTCACGATCAGAAATGATGGAGGTTGGCACTCCGTGCCTTGATACCACTTCCTTTAGGTAAATGTCTGCAAAAGTAGAAAACTTATCCGTTTCTTTGATAGCCAGAAAATGTGCAGATTTGGTCTGTCGATCTACGATCACCCAAATGGTATCGTTTCTGCGTTGAGATCTGGGTAGGCCGGTAACGAAATCCATGGAAATTTGCTCCCATTTCCATTTCGGGATCTCTGGTTGTTGAAGTAGGCCTGATGGTTTCTAATATTCAGTCTTGACTCTCGCACAAGTCAAGCACTTACTGACGTAGGTTGCTATGTGGGCTTTCATGCCAGGCCACCAATACGTAGTCTTGAGGTCGTGGTACATTTTATCCGAACCAGGGTGTACCGAATAACGAGACTTGTGTGCTTCATCCATCATAAGCTCGCGTAGGTCTCCATACAGTGGAACCCAGATGCGTCCGTTAACATAGTAGGCGCCGTCTTCCTTTCGTTCTAGGCGCTGCCTCGATCCTTGTAAGGATTCAGCCCTGATGTTTTCTCCTTTCAATGCTTCAACCTGAGCATCTCGAATCTGAGCGGGAAGGTTGGATTGGATGGTAAGCTGTAACGCACGTACACGCTTAGGTATAGTATCCTTTCGACAGAGGGCGTCAGCCACAACATTGGCTTTGCCCGGATGGTACTTGATCGCACATTCATAATCGTTCAAGAGCTCGACCCATCGATGTTGTCGCATGTTTAACTCCTTTTGCTTGAAGATATGCTCGAGACTCCTGTGATCGGTGTAAATGGTGCACTTGGTACCGTACAGGTAATGTCTCCATATCTTAAGCGCGAAAACAACTGCTCCTAATTCCAAGTCGTGCGTAGTGTAATTTCTTTCGTGAACTTTGAGTTGGCGTGATGCGTAGGCAATGAACTTGTCACGTTGCATCAACACGCAACCAAGTCCTTGGATGGAAGCGTCGCAATAAACCGCAAAATCATCTGTGCCTTCAGACAATGAGAGGATAGGCGTGCTACAAAGTCTATCTTTCAAGTGCTGAAATGCGGACTCCTGTGCATCACCCCAACGATAGGTGACACCCTTCTGAGTCAGTGAAGTGAGAGGTTGCGCAATCTTTGAGAAATCCTTGATAAACCTTCTGTAGTATCCTGCCAAACCCAAGAATTGGCGGATTTCTGTTGGTGTACGGGGTGCAGGCCAGTTCTTGATTGAGTCTACTTTGGATGGGTCAACATGAATTCCATCCTTGTTTACCACATGGCCTAGAAAGTGGACTTCGTGAAGCCAGAAGTCACATTTCGAAAACTTGGCATACAACTGCTCTTTTCGAAGAAGTTCCAGCATAAGTTGTAGATGCTGCTCGTGTTCCTCTTGACTCTTAGAATAGATCAGGATATCATCGATGAACACAATAACGATCTTATCCAGGTAAGGTTTGCGTACTCGGTTCATGAGATCCATGAAAACCGTTGGTGCATTCGTCAACCCGAAAGGCATGACCAGAAACTCGTAATAGCCGTAGCGAGTTCTGAATGCTGTTTTGGAGACGTCTTCCTCTCGGACTCTCAGCTGATGGTATCCCGATCTCAAATCAATCTTCGAGTAATAGCTCAACCCTTGCAACTGGTCGAACAAGTCGTCAATACGTGGAAGAGGATAACGATTCTTCACAGTCACCTTGTTGAGTTCGCGGTAGTCGATACACATTCTGAAAGTACCGTCTTTCTTCTTTACAAACAAGACTGGAGCTCCCCAGGGCGAAGAGCTAGGACGTATGAAACCCTTTTCCAAGAGTTCTTGTAATTGCGTGGACAATTCTACAAGTTCTGATGGAGCTAGACGATAAGGTGCTCGAGCTATGGGCGCTGCTCCAGGAGCTAGCTCGATTTGAAACTCAACTTGGCGATGAGGCGGAAGACCAGGTAATTCCTCGGGAAATACCTCAGGAAAATCACGCACAATAGGAATGTCTTCAATTCTCTTCTCTTCCGTTGATGTGTCAGTAACGAGTGCTAGAATGGCAGTGTGGCCCTTTCGCAAACACTTCTGGGCCTTAAGAAAAAAGATAATGCCTACGACAGCACCACTCTTGTCGCCATGAATCACGAGGGGTTCTTTACCAGAACGAGGAATGCGGACAATCTTCTCGTTGCAAAGAATTTCCGCTTGCTAATGGGATAACCAATCCATCCCAATAAAAACGTTGAAACTACCAAGTACGATAGGAATAAGATCGATAGAGAAGGTCTGACCAGCTAAGACGAGGTTACAACCTTTAACTACGTGTGTGGCTTGTAGACTTTTACCATTAGCTAGTTCTACCGTGTGTTTGGTGTTCAGGAGTGTTGGAGTACGCTTAAGCATCTGACTAACTTTTAAGGACACATAACTAGTATCGGCACCCGAATCGAATAAAACAGTAACAAAGAAATCATCCAGAAGAAACTTACCCATCACAACGTTGGGATCGTTCCTTGCATCACCCTGACCCAGCACGAACACACGTCCCCTGGCACCATTTCCATTATTGTTACCCCCGTTATTGCCTCCATTGTTGTCTCCATTGTTGTTCCCGTTTCCTTGATTGTTATGGTTCTGATTCTGGTTCAGTTGGGGGCAGTTCCTCTTAAAGTGGCCTTCAGCGCCACACTGAAAGCATCCTTTATTGCCCTGCTGTTGTTGCTGCTGGTGGTTCTGTGGAGCTCGTTGTTGTTGGCAATTCTGGTTTACAGGACGTGGGCTCCTGCAATCCTTAGCTTCATGACCCAACTTGTGACATCTCTGACAACGACCCTTGTTGCACTGCCCGCTGTGATGCTTGTTGCACCGGTTGCACTTGGGGTGGTTCCCTCGGTATCCACCCTGTCCTTGATTACCAGAAGATTGCTGACCAGGACTCTGGTAGTCATCAGTCTTTCGCTGCTGAGACTGAACTGAAGTAGAACCCTTTCCGGAGTTCCCATCCCATTTTCGCTTGTTGTCGCTAGGAGCATCGGGAGTAGCTGTGGCACTGATACATTTGGGTAGCCTGTTTTGTTCCACTGCCTGGTCGGTGAGACGGTGAGCCAACTTGATGATTTGCTAAATGGTACCCAGGTTAGCCGAAGTCACGTGACTTTGAATCTGTGGTACAAGGCCCTTGAGGTACAGCTCAATACGTTTGATGGGAGGGTCCACCATAGTTGGACACAAGATGGCCAGCTCGTTTGACCTCTTAGTATATGCCTCAATCTCAGACCCCGTCATCTTCAGATTGAAAAATTCCACCTCTAGCTTGTGGATGTCATCCCGACTACAGTACTCCTCTTTGATCAGCTCTTTGAAACCATTCCAGGGGGTGGCATTAGCAACTACCAGTCCTAGTAGTTGAACATGTGCCTTCCACCAGGTTAACGCAGCACCTTCAAGCGTTCCAGTAGCATATTTGACCCTTCGATCTTCAGGGCATTCGCACATCTCGAAAACAGACTCAAGCTTTTTAAACCAGTGAAGAAGGCCTACTGCTCCTTCCGTGCCACTGAAAGTAGTAGGTCGGCAGTCCATGAACGTTTTGAACGTGCACACAGGAGGCTGAGCATGTTGACCTGTTGCGCGAGAATAAAAGATAAAGTTAAGCACGAGGGTTGGTTTACGAAGGTAGGATCTAAATGTCCTAAGGTGAGTTGGTATGGTAGGTTATACCTCCTGCAGGGTTAGCTGCGAGTGCCTCAGCGACTCGTTCGTTGATCAAAGCTGTCAACTGGGCTTGAGTGAGGCTGATACATCCTCCGCGTCCGCTCATGATCTTCACAATGAAGTAACGTAAGTGAGAAAAGTGTCGCGAAAGTGTGTAAGTGTGGGACGACAATAGAGAGTAAGCACACAAGGTTCAAATAGCAATTATCACATTATCTAATACACAGTGAGACCTATCTAACCGACAATATAACATAAATCATACCACTTATGGTATCGAGTCTTGCACGTGGAGCGAAGTGTCGTTGTGGATCGTTGAACACTGTACAGGTTATAGTCTGGTTTTATCAAAAAGCTTTTCCCTTTTTAAAACCAAGTTCACTATAACCAATGGCTCTGATACCAATCTGTCACACCCCCAAAATCCACCATGCAGAGTACCACCGCTTGGAGGCGTGACGTGACCAGGATCGAGCCACCAATCATATTAAACATCGTAATTAAGCAAACAAGACCAACCACAATACGATTGGTGACCAAAGCTAGTTAACCATGTTTAGTTTAAACAGCGGAAGCATAAAAGTAAATCCAAAAGCATAAGTCCATAGTTTATAAGTTAAAGTTCGAAACGTAAGTTTAATAAGTTCATAAGGATTTAAATAATAAGCACGGAACATAACGGTCCGTACACCACAACGACTCCTTCCTCGTGCAAGCTCCAAGCGTTTAACGACCTGTAAGGCATGTAACAACGAGTCAACAACAAATTTGAGTGAGTTCACGTTTGGTTGTTTAGTTTTAAGTTGTTTCTGAAAAATGTGGTTTGAATTTCGTTGGCTTAATTGCCGTGGGGGTTACCCCGTAGTTGAAAGTATGTTTAACCAGTTCCTTTTTCATTACCCAAACTATAACCATAATCAGTGGGGGCTTTCCCCGTGTGAACTACTAGACGGTATGATATCGACTACTACGTAAATAAGTTGTGCCCTATATCAGCGTCTATCATCACTGCTAGTCTGCCATAGTCCATTAGTACACGCCCGTCCGACCGGCACGGTGTGAGGTTTGTTAAATCTAATAGCGCTATTAACTAATGACCCGCTCGCCATTGGCCTCGGCGATTAAGTCGATATAATGAAGAGGGACTTATTGATAGAGTTTTGTCTAGCTAGTTTTTAAGGTTGTTATCCAACACCAGGAGGACGAACGAACGTATTCTGCCCCAGGAGAATTCGTAGGATTAATTATGGCATCCTACCTATGGAGGATGGCCGTACATATCTTCCCAAGGGGATATGTAGATTTAGTTTCAAATTCTTTAACCCATTCCCAAACCACCGGGAATCCCATGCCTTGTAGAAAGTGTGAACTCACCTCGGTTTGCTCGGTTAGATTCTCAAATATAGCTAACAGTCAAGGTCGGTCAATCACGTCCTAATATGATTACCAGTTAGTCATTTAGTGATTTTCAAATAGAGCACAAAGTTCCTACACGTATCTATCACATAACATGCATTACTTTAACTGTTTATGCCCATATAGACTTCCCATCTATTCCCGTTCATAGATAAACATACGATATTGCACATAACACTTTTATTGACACATAATCATGTTAGATCATTCACAGACAACATACTTGACATTTAGACACGCAAATTACAACTTATGTCATTTCTGCATTAATATTCAAAACCGGGCTGTTTTCGGACATTTTAATAAAATAGTTAACTTATTCCAAAAATTCCCAAATTTTTACAGAATTTCTTAAACATTCCAAATTTTATTGTGTAAAAATATCGGGGTCTAGTTCATTACTAATATTTTATAAAAATTCATTTTCCGGACTGAACTCAGATTTATCTTTTTCTGACCACAGTCCACGGAATAATTTATTTAAAATTCATCGAGAGTCCGGTTTATGAAATTCTAGTGAGAGAATTACAAATACATCAGTGGTCATCTACTGTACAAATTTTATGATTTAACTCTACACAGAATTCATGTTATGACAGAAAACAGAACGCATATTTTCTGCAGAAAAATGCAGCTCTGTGCTGTTACGAAATGGCACTTTAAAAATAGTAAACGAGGTCCAAAAATTATTATTCCAGTGCCATTAGAACCGTATTTCATAATACATAAACCTAGACTTCGGAAAATACATTTTTTGTTAGGTTACGGTCCTGCTACAGCCAACTGAAGTTGGCTGTAATCACCAAATAGCCTACTGTTTCAGCTTTTAAGTCTTCTAAAGTGTGTTCGATTGATTCCGTTAATCATGTTTAGTGATCACAACAACATCAAGCATCAATATTAACCAACAAATCATCAGATAATCAACAAGAATCATAACAACACAAGATCTACATGATTTACACACATAACTTCTCTTTATCCACTCTTTAACACATTATGTTCAAGATTTGTTCATGAGCTTTAAAGTTTCTTAACTTTTTATCATTCTAACATCTATTATCCACCAAAAACAAGAACAAAAATGAAGATTTAGAACACTTACTACTAGCACAAGGCTAGGGTAGAAATCTAGTGCAAAGATGATGAGAAAAAGGTGGTGAGAAAGACTTGAACAAAGCTCATTTGGAATCCCTTCAAGGTGCAACCTCCATGGATCACTTTGAAGCTTTGAATGGCACTAGATGTTGGAGAAGATGAAGATGTTGGAAGGTGGTGGTGGGTTCGGTTATGGGGGAACCGAATAGAGAGAGAGAGTGGTGAGATGAAGTGTGCAATCTTGTGAAGTGATGATGGTGATCTTCTAAGTCCATACTTATGAGATTACTTCCAATATCTTGTTCACTCTTACAAGCAACAATCAAGCAAACAATCAAGCAAGATCTAACATATCTTAGGAGGGTATGGTGTGGATCATGGTGGGGTCCTCTTGGGGACGGTTACAAATGGGGGGGGGGGTTAAATGGAACTTTGAATGGTAAGTTGGTAATTATAAGTTCAATTCTAATTATATGATTCTATGTGTTAGTTAGGGAATATTTTAGTGGGTGTTATGGTGAACGGGGATCACGACTAGCTCACATTAATTAAATAATGTGTTTGACAAATATTTGGTATCCCGGGTAATGTCCGGTTGTTCGGTCGGATACTGTTCCGTTAAATTGTTTAATTGTTCCGTAAGGCGTCTTATACATATATTTTTGTAACACAATTAATTCCTAACAGATAGGAAAATATTCAGGATCATTTAGTCAAGTTTTCTGCATACTACTAGTATGCTAGCACGCACATGTAAGTATAACACAGTAATCAGAGAGCAGTTAAATAATTTAGCACAATCATCAAGCACTTTAATTATCATTAATAAATTGTACGGAATACATGTAAATTTGTGGGTTGTCACATTCTCCCCTTGTTAAGAGAATTTCGTCCCGAAATTTAGCACTTGGTTACTGAGGAAGCTAGTTAAGTTGCGTTGTTTTCCTGGTTTTCCTAGGGTGTCACATTGGTGGGTTTGGTGCAGGATCTGGGTCGAACTGAGGGAAATAGGTATAGGGATTATTTAGAAGGTTTTGGAATTGCCAATCGTTGGTCCACCATTCGTCCATTCCTTGTGGTTGGGTGTGGATCAAAGGTTCTGGGATGGCTGGTTCCAGATTTATTGGAAGTTGGGTTTCAGCAGGATAAGTAAAAAGATTTTCATTAACAGGTTTAAGGGTATCACAGCTTGCCAGTATGAAATCTAGCTCTTCCTGTAACGTCATTTCCTTGGTTTGCTTGGAGCTTTCCCCAATTTCCATTCCTCCTTGTCTAAAACTTTCCTCGATCTCAATCCCTTTTCCTTTATCCATGGGATTTTCTATCTTGGGAATTTTCCTAGTTGCTGGTTTTTTTCTGCGCACACGTCTCCAACCCACAAATCTTCTTCTTTTCTTAGGTTTTGATTTTTTCAGAGGTAGAGCTTGAAATTCCATAGGTTCTTCCACATCGGCCAAGTAACCAGTAAAATCTCTGGAAACTTCCACTTTTACGGGATAGAGATTGAGATTTTCTAGAGCTTCCGATAATTCATTCATGTTGTTTAGCATTTATAAACTTTTAGTTTAAAATTTGGTAAATTAATTTTCACATAATCCAAAATAGAATCATAATTTTAATATTACTTACAAATATCTAATAAACCATTTTATTGAAACAAAATCTTTATTTTTAGTACAACAAATTTTATTTTAAAGTTTCTGGCTAATAGATAATATGGGTGCTAATACTGGGTCAAGGTGTAGGTAATTTAAAGGTCAGCATTTACTGCTACTGTAGCTAACATATATAGATTTGCCCATTTTTCATCTAATTTATCTTCCCATGGTGGGTTGTTGCCTATTTCCTGGGTCTCTTTTATTATCACCTCTTTGGTTTGTAACTTCCTCATTTTCTCTTGACTTTTTCTAATAATCAAACTTCTTTTATTAGGGGAAAGTGGTTTCTCATAATGTGCCTTTCGAACAAATATTCCCTCCTCAGTGTCTGCTGAGTATCTTGAGGAATTTGATTGGGATGAAGATCCTTTATCTTTTGGTATACTAGCTAATTATAGATATCTGACATTCTCTGCTTACCCATACTGTAACTAACAAGTAGCCAGTTAATGAAGCACATAATCACAAAATGGTAATCAGGAAAATTAAGTATATTTAAATACTTAATAGGCTTAAATGAGCGGCTCTTTCAGTAGCTCTAATACCACCTTTTCCTGTCACGGCCCCAGCCCTAGTTTGACCCGGTCAGGAGCCGCTGGACAGGAACCCGTGGTATATGTGACGCAACAGCGGAAGATTTTAACAGGATCTTTTTAAAACTCGAAATACCCGATTATTTTATTTCATAACGCGGGATAAACCCCAGTAATTTACAATAGAGGAATTTCACAAGTAAATTCCCTGATTTATTAAAACATGTTTATTCATTTTAACTAAGCCACCTCTTCAAGCTTGTTAGTGCTCCGTAGCACGTTTTCCTTGATTTACAGCAGGTCGCCTGAAACATGTTTTAAAAATATTTTATCAGAGGGGAAATACTGGCGAGTCATTCAAGTATGTAAAACGACACATTAGTTATCAATTACAGCATAAGAGCGATTACAATGGCATCTATCTTATTTTTATCTGGCGCCGTGTCACCTGGTGACGATGGTCATACCACTATTGGGTCTTTCCCCAAGTAGTGACGTTTATCACTGTTAGGATTTATTAGCCTAACCCGTGAGAAATTAGTAATGTGCACAATACCCCACTAGCCAGTGATTAAGATAACCACGACTTACTCCCTGTAATTATAACATTTGAAAATGGAGTATTGTAAAATACTTTTGATAAAAAGAGAATAACTCACATTGCAGATTTAATACGGGCAGAGTTTAGCCTACTGATTAGCCTTTGTAACCTAATTTAAATAACATGCACACGAACTAGGTCAGTAACTAATACAACATTTACGATAACTCACGAGATTAAACCCTCACAACGAATGACAAAGTGCGATACTTAAACATCCATCGAATTTAGGATGAATGACAAAGCAAAACCCTAATGTGGGCAGCACTTAAACATCCATTGGATAGTTTTAATCGATCGGACATTGAATCGTAGCAGCGATCGAGTTATTACCCTGTTATTGCGGCAGCGTTTCGTGAATTGTGCGTGTTTTGTAGTAAACGGACTATATCTCAGTGCCTAAATTGAATTGTTACGTCGAACCAACGCAGAATGTCAAGTCCCACACCCCTCTATTTATACTGGAAAAACAGTCCCCTCGCGTGGCGCGAGGGGCTGTCGCGTAGTGCGAGGGGTACTACCCTACCATAGGGTAGCCCCGTGTCCCAGTAGCTCAGGTGAGTTGGTCGCTCGTTCAATTTCGAATTACACGTAAAACTGTGTTGATAATATCAACTAGGGTTTACCCCCCTGAGTTTTAGGGTCCCTGATCCTGATTCCAATTGTTCTGAAAATTTTAGGGTTTATGCAGGATCACTTGGGTTTCTCAATTAGGGTTTTCTTTTGGACAAAATATAATAAGAAATAATAGTTTAGGTGACAGTTGTTACAGCAAGTGTGAGAGAAGTGATTTGCCAAGGGATGGATTAGAATGGAACCAAGCACCCCTATTTATAGCTGAAGTCAGACGATCAACATGGCCCGCGCCCGCCTAGCATGGGCTCGTGACCATCTTTCTCTCTCTTCCTCATTAACTGTAGTGTCAGGTCTTTATACTAACATGACCCCGTGTGTCAACGGCACGGCCCGTGGCCATTGTACTTGTTGTACTATCTCAGATTCTTCAAATCTTAGAGTTGACCATGCCCCGTGTTGCCTTAGCACGGCCCCGTGTTGGTGGTCTGGTTTGGCCTTTGCTGTTGTCTTTTTTCTACAGAGTATCTTGCATTGGGCACGGCCCATGCCTGGTGGGCATGGCTCCATGTCAGAGCTTCTAATCTTGCTATTTTGTTGGTTTGGATGTTAACGGGGGTTTGGCGAGTTGTGTTAATCCTCCTTTATTGTATTTATGTTGGTTTTTGCTGTTATTTTGCTCCTTTTGTGTGTTTAATCTCTTTTGACCCTGTAAATTAAAAAGGAACAAAGAAACAAGTTTTTTTTTCCAACATTAGTACCGAAAAAGGGTTGATTTCACGTCGTATTTGATAGAATTTATATGTTGTATTTTACGCACATCAAATACCCCCGCACTTGAATCTTTGCTTGTACTCAAGCAAAACTCTATAATGTGGCTTACACACCCAAACGGAATAGGTAGAAGAGAAGGTTTTGTGCTTATCTTTAGAGTGCCGGGAATCCAAGTTCTAAATTTATTTTATTTTTTATTTCATTTACAATCTTATTCGTCATGATTTATTTTATACACAAATTAAGAAAAATTATTTGTTTTGGGCATAACATGCCTTTGTAAAATTCTTTTTAGTTATATACAAATTTACACACCTCACAAGTGACCACTCAACACTCTCAGCCGAAGTTGTGTAAGTGAGAACGCTCGTGCCTGGTTTGGAACTTACTCCTACTATAGGCTTGACAAACAATCGAACCTCCTCCTTTTTGACATTAGAACCTTGTAAATATCAAGAGGGCTTTAAAGGGTAGGTTGTGGTTCGGGTAGGTGTGTTTGGTAAATAATGGCGAATAGTGTAAAAATATTGGTTTTTCCATTGCTTTGTGGCTTAGCAAAAAATACTTTGTTTTTTTTTTCTTTTTGCCATAGCTAAAACTGAGCCATAATTGTAATTTTGTAACCGATATTTTTACAAAAATAAAATGTGAAAATAAAAGGTTTGCGGATGAGGGTGTTTTTGCAAAAATATGTATATTTGCAGGTTTATAAATGAAAGAGTTAAGACTCAAAGGATTTATCTAGGGGTTTTTTTTTTTTTTTTTGGTAAAGGAAATAAAAATAAAGGTTTTGAAGTGAAAAATGGTTTAATCATAATACCTCCATCATTTACTTACTTGGATTTGTGTCGGTAAGAACTTGGGATGTATTGGTTTAGCAAGTTTTAAATTTGCGAGAACCAAACGGGGTATTCACACAAGAAATGAAAATTGAGCAATTAGTGTAGATGTCTATTTATATGCTCGGTAAAGGCTCAAAACTCACTTTTGTGGGAAAAAAAGTTATAGTGTACAAATGTACGTATATATAATCAAACTTTACAAAGATTTGTTATGCCCGTTTTTATAATTTTCTTAATTGGTTCTTTTTATAACGACACTATCAGGTGTAGATTAGTAAAAACATAATTTTTAGAACTTATTTTACCCAACTAAACCAAGATAAGTAAAAAAAATAAAAAAAAATTTTGAAAAAGTTTGGGGTGATTAGCGGTTTTCCAAGGCGAGTTTCGTGTAAGGCTTGTTTTTAGGACAAACGATTCAAGGTTTTATCACCCCATCCCCCCACACTTAAATTACACATTGTCCTTAATGTGTCCCAAATAGGATTTATTTTGGTTAAATGTGTAACAAGTGTGTGAAAATAGCAATTATTTGGTTACTGGCACTTGCACCACGGGGGCGTGCTATGGGGATACAACCCCATGTCCAAAGTGGCAGTAACAATTTTGAACAGACGACTTACAGTATGGTGGCCACGGGGGCTTGATGGGTGAGCACAGCCCATGCCACCTTCTCGGCAGAAAATTTTTGGACATCAGATAGTTGAGCACGAAGGCGTGCCTGGTGGGCACGACCCCGTGCTGCAGACACTAATTTGCAGTTTTTGAGTTGGGAGGCTCTGGTTTACGTGCATGGTTTCCATTTTTATCATCCGTTTGGCGTTTTCAATTTCTTTCACACATTTATTGAAACCATCATCAACCATATTTCCATTTCATTAAAATAAAAGACAAGTACAAGAAATTAAAAATTACAATCCTAGATTAACCTAAGCTTGATAGATTCTTGAGGAATGCCTCCATGAGATGTTATTTTAAGAATCCTAATAGCTAATTTCCTTTTTCTAAGGTTGTTAGTCATCCGAGGACTTGAGCTATCTCTGGAAGCACTTAATAGAGGTCATTTAGCATTTCTTCTATCTCCCTTGGAAGGAATATAAAAGGCTCCTCGTCGACCTCCTCTTGAAGTGGGGGAGTACCGGAACCTCAAAGATGATATTGAGAAGGGGAGGTTCCGAGATCTCGTCTTCCCATCCGATGGGTTGAAAAACCTCGTTTGCAAGGTTCCAATCTTCTTGAGGCCAGATCGGTTCCATTGGAGGCATGACCAAGATGTTCAACCTTTGGTGTAAAAGGTGGATCTCCCTGAAGCAATTTTCCAGGCCCATGGAGAGATAGTTCACCCGGTCGATAAGAACTTCTTCCACCGCGGTCATATCCTCGAGAGACTCCCTTAAAGAACTCATGTATCTCACGAGAGTAGCTTCAAGGGAGAGTCTCCTCCCTCGGTAGTTATTCCTTGAGCTATTTGATGAAGTCCCGCACTGTTGGCTCGACATTCTAGGAAAGATGATAAATCGTTAACAATTTTTGGAATAACAGACTATTCAGCACTGCCCCATGCCTATGTAGCACGGCCCCGTGCTGCACCACCAGCTCTGGATGTTTAGCTCAAGAAATTTTATTTTAACTGTGTTTGATTTTTACTTTTCTGGACGTAAATAACTTAAAATAATGTTTTACTATAGTATATTTGCAAAACTTTGAGCTAAGAATCAAGCTTTTGAACCTCCTATTGAAGCTTTTTGAGCTTGAAGCTTCAAGCTTTAATGGAGGGTTTGGTGGAAGGAAGAAGAGGAAAGGACCAAAAGAAGTAAAGACAAGAAGGTAATATGAAACATTTTCAAGAACATACCTTTTAGAGTATGTGTGCAAGGTCTGGAGGATCTTTGTCTTTTTGGAATGGTTCCAAACATTCTCCTTAAGGCTGACTTTATAGACAGTGATAGCTTGTCGACACGACCCCGTGCCTGGGCAACACGGCCCCGTGTCGCCTGCATGAGTCAGAGAACGTTGTCCGTTAGTGAGACATGGGCCACGTCATCATTGACGCGGCCACGTGCTGGAAAATACGAGGGGCACGACCCCGTGTTAGTCCAACACGCCCCATGTTTTGGAAGAAGATTGGACACGAGCCCGTGTTCAAGGAACACGGTCCGGTTTTTCAGGGATTTTATGAAGTTTTGTCTAAGGTTTCAAAGATTTGTCTGTTATCAGGTGGTTCCTTACTGGATGGAACAGCAGTGAATTGCTGGATATACCTTAGGCTCTAGCGAGAGGTACAAAAACGCAAGAGGTTATCGGAAAGATAGAATCCACCTTTAAAAATGGGAAAACAGAACCATCCCTTATTTATCTTATCTGGGCTCTTATTAAATAAGGTAAGAGCCGGCTCGCTGACTTACTTGGATGAGTTATATATTTATAGTTATATTTTTAGCTCTATTTTAACTCACTGATTTAAAGTTTTAAATTTGTAAAACACGCTATTTTACTATCACTCTACACACGTTAGGGCAAGTTCACCCATCGCGGAC